>OENT01001803.1:0-30046 GCA_900239685.1 Rotaria macrura | reverse complement strand
TTTGAACGCCTTGAAAAGAAAACAACTAGTAGCCATTTTATAGCGTTAATGTCTTATTTTTGTCTGCTTGGGTATCGTGGTAATTTTGATTTTGCTGAAACAATCAAAGTCATCGAATTTTTCCGAGGAGAATTTTGAAAATAACCATTTAACTGAAATTAGAATGCTATTTTTATTGCCCGAGGTATAATGACGCTCGTGGCCGCTTTCATCTGAAAAAGATTTCAGACGAAGAGAAAAACGCTCTCCTTTTAATAAAGTTGGGCTATTTTTTGGAAATTTGAAAATTTTTGAAACTCATGTAGGCCTCCATAGAGACCAATGAAGAAAATGGAAGAGAAAGGGGCAGGAGCGCCACTAGCTCCAAGTTTCTTCTATGAAACAAAGAATAAACTTTGTAAATTGTTTTGACAAAATTTCGTTGAAGATTCGTACTGCCCTTAAAGTTCGATCTATGTGCATATTAAAATTATCATAACTGCCCGAAAACAAAGAGATAGAAATGTGTTTTGTGCACTTAGTTCGTTGGTACTATTTTATGTGTTGCAACATCATAGCATGTCGTTGTGCGAAGTTCGAATTTTGAAAGGGAGAGCCTTGAGAGAACTATGGGAGTTTCCATGAAATTCATCTCTGAGTTGTTGAGGGTGGGCAAAAGTTAATAGCACATGTTTAACTGCAATTGATTCAACACTTTCTATAACACCAAATGAAAAACTTTTATTGACAACAAGAAGCCGAGAACTACACATGAAGATCATTACATGAGCTTAATAATCAACACTTTTAAGCATATCATTCAATATTTCTTCTTTTCTGTTATTCACAAGTTATGTTCATCGAAAGTAAATTGCCTGGGTCTAGTCTGACAGGGATAGGAACTGGAAATACCTCAGCTTCAGAGAAAATTAGTTGTTTCTATGAGAATATGAGCGTGCAGTTTCAAAGAAACGAGTGGATAAGTTCATAGGAGACCCGGAGAGAGTCGAATAAGTGAAACCGAAGCAAAAACAAGGCGGAAATGAGAAATTTCCAACGAAAATGAATGAGAAAAAACACAAAGGCTAGGGGTGTCAGTTTCGGGTTCCGTTCCCGCGAACGCGAACGTGGCTGAGTTCGTGTTCTTGAGAACCCGGGGACTCATAGCGACTTGCAATAAGTTAGAATCAAAATACATCTACATATGATTAGAAACTCGAAAACAGTTGGTTTTTCTATTTGAGTTGTGTTTGCATTCGCGTTCGAGGGAACCCGGGAACCCGCCTCGTTCGCGAGAACTCGGGAACCGTTTGAAGGTTAGTTTCTAGGGAATCAGAAAGCGTGTGAGATTTCTTGTCGATTGCAAGGTAGAAGCTATTTCTCTCGACCAGTCACGTTCGTAATTCGTTCCAACAATGTTTTTCAAGTTTTTTAAAGCACTCAGAGAGATATTCCGTTCAACTGACAACGGATAGTAAATTAATGAATTTTTTTCCGCGGTTTTGAAAATAAAGCTCATTTTCCAAGATATGTTTATTTGGGAGGTGATTGATACTAGGGCTGTTTGTAATGTTTCTGAAACATAGAAATAAAAGCGTTTTCTGAAAGTTTACTCGCGTTTTGTATATAGCCTTCTTGGATAGTTTTGCGTGAAAGGAAATTTCAAAAGTTTTGAGAAAAGGAATAAATAATTTTACTGATATTCTGGTTTTCACAACCTTTACGCACCAGAATATTTTTTCTTAACTGCTTATTTTAACTCTATGCTTGGTTTGTGACAATGTAATGCTCATAGAGGATTAAGTTCGCAAGTAAATGTCACTCGTCGCTTGCTTGGAAGGAATTACTTTTTTCGCAGCTTCTTTCGATATCCTGAAAATCAGCTCTCTTAAAAATGACGAATTTTGAATGACTCAATTGAATACTAATGCGGCGCTGAAACTATTCAAGCCTTCCCATAGAAAGAACTAGTCACGTATGGACGTTTTGATGTATCGTGAGCCATTTTCATTAAGCCTTTCTTCCTATTCTCTGCCTATTAAAGTTTAATTTAATCAATCAAAAAAAAATTTAAATGTATTTATTTCATGCATTATCCCATGAAATTTATGCTTATTCACTTTCTTTTCGAGATAAAAAGCATGCAATATTGACCTGAATATCGACCATGTGAAAATTTTCGATCTACCTAGACACCATCCTCAAACATAATAAAATTTATGGTACTTTCACGATCATCTATAGCACGACCTAAATCTATACCACTTTAGCTAATATAATTAGAATGTAATGCCTAGAATAGCTGCTATTGTGTTGAACGAGAAACGATCAGGCGATGGAATCGTGTGTTTTATTTCAAAATGAATAAATCAAAATGTTCGTACAACTGCCAATGAATAAATCAAAATGTTCGTACAACTGCCAATGAATAAATCAAAATGTTCGTACAACTGCCAATGAAATAACAAATTTTATTCAATCGCCTGATCGTTTCTTATTTATTCAATTTCGTTATCGATATAGTTATATCCCGGTAAAACCTTTTTGCCGAAGACAGATTTCTTATTGAAATTATGCCGAAATGGATGTAAGTTAATCTTAGATCTGACGTTGTACTATTAATATGCAACTTCATGAAGCAACCCGTTAAAATATTCAAACACACTCCTGAATTGATGTCAACACTTTATCGGAAGTTTCCCTCGACGATAGGGGCCGTAAAAATAAAGAATTTCGATTCAGATTTACTGAAAATTCGGATCTCAGGAACACATAAGTTCCCGAGTTCTCGAGAACGCGATTGAATTCGTGTTCGTGGGAACCCGGGTGAACGCGAACTTCGACACCCCTAACAAAGGCGACGCTAAACTCGAAGAGGAGCACCAGCCCGACAGTGGTTTTGCAATGGGGGTAGGGATCTCAAGTAGATCAGAAACGTGTTTCAAAAATCATGTCAGGGGGGATCGAAGGCTTTCACAGATGGGAAGCCGGAGTGCAACGAACCCGAACTTTTGTATAGGATTCGGTCACCGAATCGTATACATGGAAAACGCAAGTAACGCGCAGACATTTTATCAACTTCCAACGAATGTATCTAGAGAATCATAAGAGGGAAAGACTTGTAATTTTTAACCAATATGTAACGAAACAAGTTCTATTAGGCTTGAAAGTTTGAGTCTCAACTGTCCATTTGTTTGGATTTTAAGAGTAAAATATTAGTCGGTAACGCACTGACAAAAACGGCCCTCAGCTCTTCGTAGGTGCGACCGAAGTGATAAACCCTGCGATATACTTCATGTTAATGAATTGCACGGGAGAGAGTTTTGTAGATAAAAGCCAGAGCTATCTTTTGGTAAAGAGAAAATTATTGTCTTGAGAAATGAGTGAGCTGTTGATAAAGCAGTTGGTAACACACAGACATGATGTTTTTTAACAAGAGTCTTGGATGTAAATTTGTACAGTGTATTTGGAATTATCGGTTCAGAGCATAAAAGTAATGATGTTAATGTGTATTTCAAGCTACCATTACTGTTTTTATGTCTAATAATGTGTCTGTTTTTGAGAAATGGCAAGAGAGCTTTTGCACAAAGATACTGAAATTTGGCTGGTGACTACCGTTTCTCCTCTCAATTATTAAAAATATATTGCATACATCAACGCAGAAAAATACGAAAACCTGCCTTAAAAATTTGAGATGAATAAGATCGGCTGTTTTGTCCATGCGAATTTGAGTCCTCAACTTCAGCCAAGCTGGTTTGCCGTTAACCGTTTCTCATGTATACAAAAGTTCAGACTCGTTGCATGCCTAGTGGGGAGGCGGCGGGTTAAGTCTCAACTAACTACGAACTCACCAGATTCAGAGATTTTGGGATGGCCCCCTCAAAACTTCATAGGAGGCACATCCTGCTTCGGCTCCATCACTCTGACAAAGTTATTCGGCGTTTCCCTTCAACGAAGTCAAACATCGTAGGCACCATAAAAAAGTCATTTGTGCCTCAGAAATGGCCGTTTCTCCCACAGAAACAACCATTTATGTGGTTGTTTCAGATAGACAGACAGACAGACACAGGTGAATTATTCACGTTTCCAGACCCTACCCTTTCAGTCTGGCGAACATTTTTTCACAGAATGAAAAGTTTTCAAATGCATAACAGGTATAGATAAAGGAATTTTCGAATTCTGGACACTATTTCTCCCGGTTTTGTCCTCAATCCCGTTAGTCCCGTCCCTCGAAAATTTTCGGCATTTTCATATTTTTTCTCGAAGGAAGAGTGAACCGGGATATTTCGCGATTCGGGATAATCCGACAGGACCACAGGCAAATACCCAAGGTCTAAAAATCTGATTCGGGAAAGCCGACGGCTCCGAAAGAAACCTGGCATTACGAGAAAACGGGGCACGAAATTCGGATAAGCCGGAAACGCGGGACCCAAAAAACCGTAGCTGGCCAAAAGCACGACGCAGAAGAAACCGCATAGGCAGAAAGCGCGACGGTCTAAGAACGAAAATAGGTCAAATTCAGAGCATCCCCAAAAAATCATAGGCCACAAGAGCGACGCCACAAAAACCCACATTGGTGGATATCGCGCGGCCTGAAAAGCACACTACCTGAAATTGCAGTTCAAAAGAATCTGATTGGGCGTACGCACCATGTCGAAAAACCCTCATTGGCCAAATGCACCGCACCTAAAAAACTGATTGGCCAAACCATTGCAAACCTAAACCGCCCTATAGGCCAAATCCGCAGGGCCCAAAAAAAATCCAATCAGCCACAACGGCGCAGCACTGAAACATGATTAGCCTAACCGGCGAGGCCCAAAAACCTGACTGGCCAAACCAGCGCAGCCGTAAAAACCGCATTATCAAAAAAGGCACAGCGCAAAAAACCACATTGGCCAAAACGGTTCAGCCCAAATAACTGCATTGGTGAAAATGCCGAAGCACAAAAACGCCCCATCTGCCAAAGCGGCACACCCCGAAAACCTGACTGGCCAAACCGGCGTAGCCCACAACACCGCATAGGCCAAACGGCGCAGCCCAAAAAATCGCATTGGCGAAAACAGCTCAGCCCAAAAAACGCATTGGCAAAAACAGCGCAGCCCAAAACTGCTGCATCGGCCAAAACAACGAAGCCGAAAAACGGCTCAATCAGCTAAACCGGCGCAGCCAAAAAGCCCCTCATCCAAAATCCTCGCTGCCGAAATCCTGATTGGGCACACGGCTCAGTCCCACATCACCATTTACTTAGTTCGCCGTGCCCAAATCCCCATTTACCTAGTTCGTCGTGCCCAAATCCCCATTGGCCCAGGCCCCCGTGCCGAAAACCCCATCGGCCAAATGAGCCGTGCCCAAAATCCCCATGTGCGAAATCCGCCTCGCCCAAAAACACCCCATAGATCAGAGTTCACCCACTGAACCCCCATAGGAATCCCTCCCAATATCTCATCAACCCTCTAACCATCTAAATCTCCCTTTCATATCTATCTTCATCTCTTACAGCTCCACTCCGTGCCCCATCCATTGATATTCATCCGAATGCTCGTTGGAAACAAAATGCCATCACTGTGGCTGGAGGAAATGGGCAAGGCAATGCAACCAATCAACTCTCGAACCCATGGCATGTGTATGTTGACGATGATCATACTATCTATGTCGCTGATCAGTCGAATCATCGCATTATGAAATGGAAATCGGGTGAGACGAGTGGTCAAGTGGTTGCCGGTGGAAATGGACAAGGACGTGGAGCTCATCAGTTGTCTAACCCAATGGATGTGATTGTCGACAAAGACACTGATAGTCTCATCATCTGCGACCGTTCGAATAAAAGAGTGGTTCGATGGCCTCGTCGAAATGGGACAAGTGGAGAAACGATCATCTCCGACATCAATTGTCGGGGTTTGACAATGGACGAGAATGGATCTCTCTATGCCATTGACCTTGGAAAACATGAAGGGAGACGATATCGAAGAGGAGAATCTCAAGGAACAGTGGTTGCAGGTGGCAATGGACATGGAGATCGTCTCGATCAACTCGCTGGCCCACACTACGTATTCGTCGATCGAGATCACTCAGTGTACGTGTCGAGTGTGGACAATCATCGTGTGATGAAATGGGTTTTTGGTGCAAAAAATGGGACTATCGTGGCTGGTGGTTACGGAAAAGGAAACGATCTGAAACAATTATCACGTACTCATGGAATCGTTGTCGATCAATCAGACACGGTTTATGTGGCTGATGGGGGAAATGATCGGATTATGCGTTGGACAAAGGGAACTACAGAGGGAACGGTCATTGTTGGTGGGAACGGCCGAGGAGCACAAGCCAACCAATTTAGTGCGCCTGAAGGTTTGGCATTTGATCGATATGGTAATCTCTATGTCGTCGATGGAGAAAATCATCGAGTACAAAAATTCAAATTGGATTCCAACAACTAAAGAAGAGGAAGGACTCCACACAAACGAACAAAAGAGAGAGAGCGAGAGAGACAAACTAACATGTATTTTTTTTCATAAAAGAATTGAATAAAATAAATGAAAGAAAGAAAAGAAAAATTTTCCAACAAAGACAAAAATGGTAGGGGTGAGAGAGAGGGCGGGAAACACGGAGAGACAAGAGAGAGAGAGAGAAACAAGCAGGGTAGAAGAAAGAAAACCGCTTCCCAAGAAAATGCACTTAATGACCCCAACTCTGAGACTTGGCTGACTTTGAAGAAATAGGAATGCTTGAAATAGAAATCCCTAGAATTCAGCCAAAACCAAACCAACCAGCTTCAACTTTTCGAAGACACTGTATTTCGATGAGATCTAACGGATTCCGCCGAATTCCCGCAGATTTTCACGCCGTAACACCAAAATCCAAGGATTTCCAAAAACCCCACACATATTAAACAGCGCTGGAGCGGTTTTTGCAGCACGCGTAGCTCGTCAGGAACCGCCTGGATTTCATGAAATTCCGTATCCTGCAGGTAGCTGGACATGTTCTCTAACGGATTCCGACGAATTCCCGCCGATTTACTAGTCGGAACAGCAAAATCTTAGGATTTCCACAAGCCTCACACAGACGAAAAACCACGTTGGAGCGGTTTTTACAGGACCCTTAACTCGTCAGGAACCACCTGGATGTCTTGAATTTTCGTATCTGGCAGGTAGATGGCCGTGTTCTCTCAAGGATTCCCATGAAATCTCGATGATATTCTCGCCGGAATATAAATATTAAAGGAGTTTGAAAAACGCCACACAAGCGTTATACAGTGCGGCAGCGGATTTCGCAAGGAAGCGTAGCTCCTCCGAAACTGCTTTGAGTTCATTACTGCTAGCATCTGGCAATGAGGTTGACTCGTCCTCAAACGGATTCGGCTTAAATCGCGATGATGTTGTCGCCGGAAATCCAAAAGGTAATGATTCCCAAAAACCCCACGCAAGCGTGAAACGTGGTCGGGCGGATATTGCACGACTCGTAGCTTATCAGCAAGCCCTTGTAATTAATGAGATTTCGCATACGACAGGCAGGTTGACATTCTCTATATCCGATTGCCACTAAAGTCCGACGATTTTCTCACCGGAGAGCTAAAATTGAAGGACTCCTAAAAGCCTCGGACACCCGTAAAACAGTGGTGGAGCGAATTTGGCAGGATCGTTAGCTTCTCAGGAGCTTCCTGGATTTCATGACTTTTCGCATCTCGGAAATAGGAGGACATGTGCTCTATCGTATTCTTGCGAAATCCTGACGGTTTTCACTTTGGATAACGGAAAACTAAGGATTCTAGAAAACGCAACAAACGTAAAACAGTGCTAGAGCGGATATTACAGAACGAATTGATTGTCAGGAACCCCTAGGATTTCATACCTTTTCGGATCTGTCAGATAGGTAGACAATGTCTTTGAAAGGATTCTCACGAAATCCTTACGATTTTGTCCGTGAAACACTGGAAACAAAGTTTTCTATAAAATCCGACTAACGTAAAACATCTCTGCAACTAGTTTTGCAGGACCCGTTGATCGTCAGGTAACCCCTGGATTTCATGACTTTTGGCATCTGGCAAGTTGGTGGACTTGGCCTTTTAAATGATTCACACGAAATCCCTGCTATTTTCTGGCAGGAGGACGAAAATTCAAGGAGTCGCATAAACCCCTCACACGTAAAACAGCTTCCCGATGGGTTTAGAAGGAGGCTCAGCTCGTCAGGAATACCCTGTATTCTTTCATTTTTCGCATGTCGCGTGTAGGTGTTCATGTCTTCTAGCTGATAGTCCGGAATGCACGACGGCTTTGTCGTTCATATTCTGTTATCGCAGCATTTGAAAATGCTAAATAAAATCCGAGAGGAGGTCTTCGTACTGGTTTCTGTGTGACTATTTGCCTCTCAGAACTCGTTTATTTCCTTATTTTTCGTTTGTGTTTCCATTTGGAGATGGGATCTCACTGATTCTACTGAATATCTGAATATTAGGTCTATCATGCTGGGGAAGGGCGATGTTGCCATTTTAGAATGAGGAATATTCAGTGCTGATTGTATCAGATTTAATTTAACTTTCACATTTGAGAAATAGCATTCGTGCCATCCATAACGCGTGCTTATTTTCCCCTTGAAGAAACAGAGATAAGGAAAAGATGCAACAAGAGAAAGATAGACATTATAATTAGGAGATGAGTATGAAAGGAAAGGAAATAAATGAAGATGAAGCATGTACTCCTGTCAAGAGAATCGCTAACGAGCTGTTTGCACTCATGAAAGCGTGAAAGAGGAGAGATATGTGGATAAAGACAGGCCAGAAAAGACTTGGCGTGACAGAAGAACCTTCTTAGCATAGAACGTCATAGGCAGGATATTCATTAGAGAGATAGAATGCGCTCAGGAATCGGTAGAAGGTATTTTCGTACTAGAATACTGTATCTTTATCTTAAGGAGTCGGTCAATATCCATTGGCCTGGTTCGGAAATCATGGTATTGAGTTGATTGCCGAGAATCTGAAATCATATATCATTGAAGGTTTGATTGATTTCCAATTGAGAAGAAGGATAAATGCTTGATTGATTGGTTCGAACCGATTTCATAACATCTGAGACGCGGAGAAATCTTCTGAAGTGGTTGGCATCCATCAGTGTTTTTGGATCGTGAGTCGCTCTTATTGTTTTACGTTAATTCTCATCGACTTTCGAAATTACAGCTTAGAAGCGTAGTGTTTATGAGGAAGTATGAGTTTTCATTCAATAGTCCCGGGCAAGTTTCTTTTGATACGCATGCCTCTTAGGCATTCTCTTAGCCATCATTATCTGCCAAGTTAGTTAGATAATGATGCGGTGCTATGGACATACATAGATATCCTATGATACCTTTTTTAATTTTTGCAATCGCAGTTTTTTTGTGGTACATCGTTATAATCAAATGGATGATGGATAAGAATTTTCCGACCCTGGCAGTCGAGTGAAGTCCACTTCTGTGTCTCGGAGTCCTTCGGAAGTTTTTATCAACTTGTGATGTAACGGATTCCCTGTTGCTCTCGATGCTTCTGCTTAATAAAGGATCGAGTCCCAGCATATGGGTAAGCTGATGCACTCTACGCAGTTAGCGTGAAGAAACCATCCATAGCGACAGATCATTCGCTGAATGTAGGTGGAACCGTTTTGAATAGTTTTGGATCAAAACGTGACATTCGGAAATAACATGGATGACTTTTTCATTTTGATTCGATTATAACTTAATTTCGAAGCTGCTGTTTTCGTAAAGAAGTTGAATTGAAATTGATGATCGGCATTGACGAAGTGTACCATAGTCTGTTTTCTTTCTCTTACTTCCGTCTTATATCGTCTCTGTTCGGTTTCGTATGGTTTTTAACGCGAGTGAGCAATGTCAAATGCTCGTTATTTCTCAATCATGAGAACTAAGTTTTTGCTAATTTTGGACTTAGAGTTTGAGTGCAGATTTACGTACTTATTGGAGCTTAAATCACCAATGTGGTGGTTCATGTATTTCTAAGGTAGTGAATTACTTACTAGATGTATATGAATAGTAATAGCTAGTAAATTGGATAGTGGCTCATTGTTTGACGTTCGGCAGCCATCTAATCTTATGTGGGAGAAGGTGGTTTTTTGCTGAAGAAAGTCCTGATTCCCACATGTTGAAACCCCTTATTCTCGTTAATGCGGTCCCATTTACCCTTTCGGGAATATTTTCTAAAATTGAGGGGAATGCATGTGTTTGAGAACAGCTTTTGTTTTTAGTCCAAATAACGATGCTGAATTGAACTGATCTGCAGATTAGAAAGTCGTTGTCTTCAATAATGCAAATTTTCATCGCACCCCCTAATGAGTGTCTCTATTAGGACCTGTTTTTTTAACATTTATTTCGAAAGACAGGGATTTTAGAGAAACTTTTCTAGCTTTTAAGTAGTTGATTGTGGAAACTGAGTGGTGACAGCTAGTTTTATTCTGAAGAATAGTACTCTCGATGGCAAAATTGGATTTTTACTAGAAAGTTAGATTTTCAACTGTTAAAATTTCAAAATGCAGCTAGATTGCAAGAAGGAAGTTTATGGGATATGAATGATTTTCTATTACTCTATTCCAGATTTTCTTCCTATATAGCACACCTTGATGACGGTCATAGAATCTGGGATTAGCTTCTGTTTTATGGGAGGATCTAGTTTGGAGAAGCTTATCATTAATCGTTGATGAAAGACTATGCTGAGCAAAAGAAATAAAGATAGTATTGACGAAAACACAAGGTGACTTTAAACCTGTGATTTCAATACTTAACTTTCCATGTTACATTATTTGAAACAAACATGTCATAGGTGCAGTATCATGCTTGTTATTGACAAATCTTTGAGAGAACATCGACTTCTTTGTTAAAATTTTTTCTGAAAGTCTGTACTGCTAACTAATCTTTGACAAATAAGTTGTAGTCGAATACAGAGTTGAAAATCTGCTATTCGAAGCAGCAAACAACCTCTAAATGTCACAACCTCCTGGATAGATCCTTGGCTACTATTCTCATGGTGGAACTATTGCAATCTAGCTCAATTCGCGACATCAGACAGTGAGTGTCTGTCTTATATTTCACTTAAGTTACACGATATTCTACGATAAACGGTCAATTACTTCTCCTAACATCTCCTATAATAAACCAAAGCCAAGTTAAAAGAGGGAGAAATCTTAAAAACGGCTATTCAGAGCCCCATACGCTATTTTATTCAGTGCATTACCCCGATGATGGAATAACGTGTCATCAAGATCTACTCTCTAAGCTTATTACTCATTTGAGTATACATCGAATACTTTTACTCAATGATTACCGCAATCGATGACATACAGATTACCGTGTCGATCGAATGACAAACCGAAGGGCTGATTCAGTTGGTTCGATTGTCCTCCTCCACAGTTTCCACCAACAATGACACTTCCCTCTATGGCTCCTTTGGGCCAACGCATGATTCGATCATTCCCCCAATCAGCCACATAGACAGTGTCCAATTGATCGACAACGACTCCATTAGGACATGACAATTGATTGAGACCATTTCCAGCTCCTTGACCACCAGCCACGACAATGTCTTGTTTTGCACCTTCCACCCATTTCATCACACGATCATTTCCGTATTCAGACACGTACACTGAATGATCTCGATCGACGAATATGTATGTTTGGCCAGAGAGTTGATCGAGACGATCTCCACCTCCATTGCCACCTGCAACCACTGTTCCTTGAGATTCTCCTCTTCGATATCGTCTCACTTCATATTTTTCATAGTCATTGACATAGAGAGATCCATTCTCGTCCATTGTCAAACCCACACAATCGATGTTGGAGAAGATCGTTTCTCCACTTGTCCCATTTCGACGAGGCCATTGAACCACTCTTTTATTCGAATAATCGCAGATGATGAGCCTATCAGTGTCTTTGTCGACAATCACATCAAATGGGTTAGACAACTGATGAGCTCCACTTCCTTGTCCGTTTCCACCGACAACCACGTGACCACTCCTCTCAACCGATTTCCATTTCACAATACGATGATTTGACTAATCAGCGACATAGACAGTTTGATCATCATCAACATACAAGCCGTATGGTTTCGAGAGTTGATTGATTGCATTTCCTTCTCCATTTCCTCCAGCCACAGTGATACCATTTTGTTGCCAACGAGCACTTGGATGAATATGAACTCAGCTCGCAAGCAGTGGAATGGCTGAAATGGAGAGAACGGAGAGAATGCAATGATAAAATCTGAAAAATCAAGGATTATTCACAGAAGAAGTGAAAATGATTTCAAACTCTTGGAAAACCGAGAAATATTTAGTTTAAACCTATCAAGTTTCATGTGATCTGCTCAGCACATGTCGTTTCCGAGAGTTTGTTTGACATATGTATTGGCTTCGACTTTTCTTACAGGCTTCAAATAACAAAATGGCTAAAGAGACTGTTTATTGATACTTCGAATTAGGAGTGTCATATTCCCATTACTGTTACCAGTAAGTGGTAAGTTACAACACTTACTACTTACCTGATAAGTGGTAAGTGATAAAGATTATCATGCAAAAAGAAGTAATTGATGGGTAAACTAATTACTGAACACCGTTAAATATAATATTTTTCAATTATAAAAACACTTACCGTTACCTTGGTAAGTGGAAGTGGAAGTAATAGTAATATGACACACCTACTTCGAATATTGATTAGCTACTCACTAAAAGCTGCCTATGAAATGTTGAAGTTCTGTTTTGAACTACTTCAATGGATAGCAAGAAAACAGAAGGTTTTCGTGAAAATTTCGAATATTTTTGTGACAGTAACAAGTGTAGATCAATCGAAAATGCGTTGAAATTGAGAATCGAAAAGCCTGCAATGGATACTAGTGGTATAGATTAATATGACTTGTAGTTTTCTTTGGTCTATTGCAGTTTTAAGACTCCTAATAGGTAACCGATTGAGACCTCTCTATGTTATATTCTTTGTGAAAGAAAATGGCGATCGCTCAAAGATGTTTTCATAATTCTGTATGTGCAATGCTTATCGAAAGAAAATTTTAGTTTCTGCTGGTCTGCGAACTATTTGAAACTAAAGGCAGTTCCACGATGTTGAGTAAACTTATCCATCACGGCACATGCTATGAAGGGTTGAATTGGTATCGGGTCACGTTCCATAAATGATGAACATAAGGGTCACTATACAAAAATCATAGAAAAGCTCTTTTTGTCATTGTTATTTAGTTCAATATTAAAATAATCTTTCATTTTCAAAATATATTCAAATATAATTTCACAATTTCTGAAGCCATCTTTAATATGAACGGATGAAAAACCAATAGTGACATTTGTTTTACTGATTAAAGGAAAATCTATTGGCATCAAGCATTTCTACTTTTGAACGTTCAAGAAAATTTGTTATTTGTTGCTCCATCACAACGTTCAAGAAATTTTCAAACAAACATCTAGCTTGATACCGAAAATTTGATAAGTTTTCGTTCTATTTACCGAATTACAACATTGCTATTCTCTTCAATTGAGAGATTCACTTTTTCAATACTATTTAATTTAACTAACCGGCAACTAAGTGGTAGAGAAAAACTTTCGGACAAGGTATCTGTATGAATTGAGGAGAGGAAGTTCTAAGCAAATAAGAACTCGTTTGTATTCAGTTTTATTGCTCTACGAAGTGTGTTTGCCATTTTCCATGGATGAATCTTTTCCCATCCTTACACGGGATAATCTCCGATAAATCAACTACTGGAAATCCGTGTACGAATAACTAAATGATTCCGAATCGTAGTTTTTAATATTAAGTAAGGAGTTGCCGATCAGAAAAAAACTTTCCTTGAATACCCAGGTATGGTATGGATTTTGAAGTTCATCGTATGAAATAATCAACACAAAGAAATCAGAGTCTTGATGCATGGTCCGTGCTTGTTTTCAACATTGGCTAATGGATCCTTTCATACTGCACGTGCTACATTGTTTAGTTTGTCGCAACATGTTCAATTACCTTAATCGCTAAAGAACTTTTCAGGTTTTATTATGGCTACAACAACTTCAAGAGGTACTCTACAAGGTAGAAAATGAATTAGAAAATACAAACAATGCATCAATGCATCAATTCCAATTCTAACCGATTCCAGCTAATTCGTAGCCAAGAATTGAAATCAGAATTCGCTAGGCTTGGAATTGATGCATCCTTATTTTTCAATAAATATACGATTCAAAACCATTAGATAGTTCGTGATATCCTACATAGAATGCATTCAATGTTGATTATTACGATTCCATCAAAAAGAATTATTCGAGTAGTTGAAACTGATGCATGCAAAAGATCCACCTCCAAGGAGTCCACCTATGGGGAAAATGAGATTTCAAAGTCTACGTATATCATATCGATGCTCTTCTAAATTAGAAATTGACAGGTCAAGAAGCTTTTGGAATCACCGTTCCGGTTCAATAAAAATTCAAAATTCGTATTGAATTTCTTAATCAATTGTCTAACTCGAAAAGGGCGTCATCCATAAATTATTGTATGTCGACGCACCTCTTATTCTTAGATTTTTAATCTTTTCAAACATTTACCCTATAAAACGATCCACATTGTTTCATCTAGAAATCATGACATATTTGAATTCAATTCGCCAAAAATGATCAATTGATTGTGTTTTATGATATCTTATGATTAAAAAAGAGGTCTAATATCTGATATTTTCATTATGTTTCGTCTACTAGGAAAAAATGTCTCTAAATAGAAATCGAAACAATTCTCTAGCAAATTGAAGACGATACTAGGGATTATTCAAAAGCGTTTGAAATTTTCTGCTTAAATAAAAGATTCTCAGAACTCACAACATGTTGGATTCATTTGTCTTATAGAGTAATTAGATTTGTGGAGCCATCAATTTTCGAAAAAAAACTCATTTTACGATGCATCATTCAATCCAAGAGAAAGTCAGCCATCTTTAATTTTACTTGGAACCGTGGACTACTTCCGTTGAATATGACTGAGAGATATAACCTGAGTTGAGATCCATCCATGGGTATAAAGCCAAAATTTTTGAAAACGTTCGTTGTCAGTGACGTTGTACGACTTAGTGAGGTATAAACTATTGTGTCTGTATTGATGCAACTGTGAATATTTACTGATCTCCTCATTGTGATAATGGGATGACCGTTGTTCTAGACGAATATTGATAATATATAATTGTTTTGATCCTTGGTTTACTTTTTGAACAGAATTTCATTTCAGAAAGTGTTTAAATTCCCGATTGATCTTTTGTCTATATTTCTTGCTGTTGTTTATTCTCTAGTGTCGACGCTATTTCATAAAAGGTTCGACTTTTTATCTCATTATTATCTTAAGTAGTAATTAATGGTGAGGGGGGGGGGTGACCATTTCCTTTTTTCTTGTGATGGATATGTATTATCTTGAACTGATAAAATTAAAATCTTTCAAATCTTATATTTTGAACATGTGACGATTGCTACCATAGAGCTAAAGCCCGAGTATTACAGGAATACATCTCTCTTAAATTTCATCTATTATACTGGCAAATGCATTTATTCTATCCGTTTTTCATAATATTTTCTCAGCAAGTGAATAAACTTCAATTCTCTTAGCTACTCATGGATCAGATATTTTCTGTTTTCCGATAAAAGATTCCCTTTTCTGGCTTCAAGCTGCAGACAGCTGTGAAAAGTTTTAAATATACCATTCACTGTACATTGTGTAATAATGAAGTATAAACTATTAATTTCTTTATTTTGATAATTGAATTGGTCACAGCGGGACATTAAAATAAAAAGAAAGGTTGAGTCATCTATCGGTATAACATATGAAGAAAAAGAAGAGTACATTGTACTGTGTCAGTAACTCCCAGTTTGTATTTTGGATATCTGATTTGTATAAACATAGGACGTAAAATCGAACTACTTCTGTTCTATACCAACATTAATAGAAATGTCGATTGTTCTCATACATCTAACTGACGAAAGTATCAGAGAGTGAGCTTGATCAATAGATCTATTTCATATGACTACTCAGAGGTCAATCCTAGTGAACGTGAGGCATATTGATCAAGTTTTTGACAGATACATTTTCATCTTTTCGCTTAAATTAGCGCGACACATATTTAATTTATTATTAGTCGTCGTGAAATTATGGCATTTAGGATGTACATCTGCCTTTTAAAAAGAATTCTTTCTATCGAATATCCAATAGGATGATTCTGTTATTAGAATCCTGCACTAACTGTTCGCGTCAACAGTAACAATGACTTTTAACATTCATCCACATTACTTCAATATACAGGGCATCTTTTTCCGATGACTAATGCCGTTTTAGGGCTATGATCAGTAATCATTGTCTCATACCTTTTACAATAGAACACATGAATAGATAGCACTAACGGAATTATCCATACTTAGGCAGACTTCAATGAGTACATTTAAAAATAAAGTGAGAGATTACCAATGTCTTTGTCTGTACTATGCTTTTAAATCCGAAAATTCGATCGAAATGAATTATTGATCATTCGAATCATAATAGAAGAAAAACTGTGTGTAACTATTTATAAACGATCATAAATTACAAAATATTTCACACAACAAGTAGTGTTGTTAAACAGCATTGTACTTTTTTATTTTCGTTCAAATTTCATCATAATTTCCTCCTAATATATACCAAAGGCATATTTCAGGAATGTTATCAGTGTCGTTCGGATGAAAATTTTAGACTGAAAACATCAGACACATAAAAGAGAAAAGTCAAATTGGAGAACGAATAAATGGATCATGATGCAGTCACTTACAACATAAATATCAGTGATTTTCTACTGCACTAGGTATTCGAATGACAGTAGTTCTCTACCATAAAATACCAAATCTAACTAGACAAAATTTTTGTTTGATACTAAATCTTACTTGCATGAAAAAACTGTTCACACCTCTCCACTTCTTTTTGTTTCACCAATGTTTTTCAATTTTGAGTAGGCTATATGGTCTCCACCAATTATAAAGTTCTGTGCAAATGCTCATTGGCAACGAAATGGTATCACTGTGGCTGGAGGAAATGGAGAAGGAAATGCAATCAATCAACTCTCGAAACCATACGGCTTGTATGTTGATGATGATCAAACTGTCTATGTCGCTGATCAGTCAAATCATCGTATTGTGAAATGGAAATCTGGTGAGACGAGTGGTCAAGTGGTTGCCGGTGGAAATGGAGGAGGAAGTGGAGCTCATCAGTTGTATAACCCATTGGATGTTATTGTCGACAAAGACACTGATAGTCTCATCATCTGCGATTATTCGAATAAAAGAGTGGTTCGATGGCCTCTTCGAAATGGGACAAGTGGAGAAACGATCATCTCCAACATCGGTTGTTGGGGTTTGACAATGGACGAGAATGGATCTTTTTATGTCACTGACAATGGAAAAGCTGAAATGAGACGATATCGAAGAGGAGAACCTCAAGGAAAAGTGGTTGCAGGTGGCAATGGAGGTGGAGATCGTCTCGATCAACTCGCTGGCCCACACTACGTATTCGTCGATCGAGATAACTCAGTGTGCGTGTTGGATGAGGGAAATCATCGTGTGATGAAATGGGTTTTGGGTGCAAAAGAAGGGACTATCGTGGCTGGTGGTTACGGAAATGGAAACGATCTGAAACAATTATCACGTACTCATGGAATCGTTGTCGATCAATTAGACACGGTTTATGTGGCTGATGGGGGAAATGATCGAATCATGCGTTGGACAAAGGGAACTGCAGAGGGAACGGTCATTGTTGGTGGGAACGCCCGAGGAGCACAAGCCAACCAATTTAGTGCGCCTGAAGGTTTGGCATTTGATCGATATGGTAATCTCTATGTCGTCGATGGAGAAAATCATCGAGCACAAAAATTTGATTTGGAGTACAACGGTTGAGAAACAAAAATGACCACATGAGAAACGACAACATTGATAACGAAAAACGTGAAAAATCTTTTCCGTAGATGATGTATCCTGTCTGTGTGTATATGCATGTGTGAAAATGGGAGTAGAAATAAAAATTTGTTAATGATAACGGAATTTCTGCAATAAGACAAGAAAGGACAATATAGGAGAGCAGTGGGAGAGGGTGTGGGTGTGAGTTGGGGTGGATTTGTGGATTATGAGCGTCGTTGTGCGCTGGAAAAAGAAGAATACACATACTAACTCACACATCAAACTCAAGTTCGTATAGTTTGGCTGTTATTCAGATCTTTCCTACACATTCACTGATATGCCGCAAACATAATCTTGTCAAATTTTATATACCGATTCTTTCACATTAATTTAATTTTACTAAGTAGTCAAAAAGAAATGAACGCTGAAATATAAATAAACAGGGATTGAATAATTAATTACTAACGATTTCACGTTATTAAAGTCTGTTAATAGCATTTCAGTCGTAAATTTCTTCTAATCGTATGACCTGTCGGTGATTGTGAAAGCCCCGCTACTATTAATTAGCCGATCAGACACCCAAAGCATGAGAGATACACTTGTCTACCTTAATTTTTTAATCAAAATTGCTAATACGTATAGCTTGTTAAGATAAGCGAAGTGGTTTTATCAACGGAGCGAGTAATCGCTTTCATTACATGAACAGATTAATAAATAGCTAGAAACGAAGAAATCGTCTGTTTCACCAAACACTAATCAAATTACTATCTTAAGAGCTGCGGCCGAAACATGAAAGCAACTACCTGCTTCGTGTATAATACGGTTTAAGAGGTGGGAAGCAGCATACCTCGTTGTCGCAGCAACAGGGTATGGGTGCCAGTGTTAGTATAGTAAGGCCTGTTCTTTTCTTACTAACACTCACCCATCCAAACCCAGACCCAACCAACCAACACTCCAATTTAGTGTAAAATAATTTAGACCAATTATAATCAGTTACTGGACAAAGTCGGCAAGCATGATTTTTATTTTTTTAAATCTAATATAGTATTTTACGTTCGTCTACCCACGGAAAAAAATTCGCTAAAAAAACGTGGTTAAATGCGTTTTTCAAAACCGCGGTTTGGAACGGTATTTCGAAACGTGGGAGTCAGGCCGTTTATTCGTCTTTCCAAAAACAGTTAAAACCGCGGGTTTTTCAAGACGCGGTAGAACGTGGTTTTAAAAAACCACATTAACGGTTTGACTCCCGCGTTTTTTGGAAACCGCTAAATACCGGGATTTCTTGACACTGCGGTACAGAGCGGTTTTTTAAGATGTACTCAAACTGTGAAAAAGAATTAACCAAAATTATTTACACTTTCATAGTATTGCTTACTAACTTCTTGGTACAGGCAATTTCTATAGGAAACTGTCATTTTTGCACGTTTTCACTTAGTCGACCAGTAAGCAATCTAATTGTATATACTTAATTTATTTTTGGACAAGGCTGGATTCAAACACTAATTTTTCACATATACCTCTACTTATCTAAATTCGTATATGACTATACAAACCACTCGATCATATTTGTGCACACAAATCTATCAGCGAATCTGCGTTATAAGCTGATCGAGCAAGGGAAAACTGATTTATGATTTTGTGATTTTTTTAAAAATTTTTAATCGATTGATTACATTCAACGAAATTGGAAAAATCAACAAAAACATTAAAAAAATCACAGAAATTAGAAAATAAATTAAATCAGGAAAATCAAAAGACTCTTGTTTAAGCTGTTTGACCCACCCTTGATTTAAATTTTGAACAAACAGGATAAAAAGCTTTATCACGTTGATCTAATCATTGAGTTTTAGTTTGATTTTTTAATTTTACAATTAATTAAGAATAAAAAAAATCAGCTATTCCCGGCTTCACTGTTAGCCTTTTGCACTGATTCCCTCTCAAATGAGATCCACTTCACGAAAATAAAATTCAATAATACAATTAAACGACGTATTCTCCTGGCCCAGAAACTCAATATGGAGTCTCTTTTCTCAATTGTATATTTCACTTCGCTGTCAAATTTTATTTAAAAAAGATCTTTACTTTCGTAAAATACATTTCACATAAGAGGTACTCATTCCTGACAACAGTTAAAACGATATTAACAATATTTCATGCGATCTGAAACTGCAAGGTTGGATGCCAAAGTTAAAATTGTGATAATCTCCTTGTCGGAAAATCCAGACTCACCGCGTTTCTGAATATCGCGGTTATAATCGTATTTACTGCGGTATTGGGAAATCGAGTCGAAGCGCGCTTTCGAATACCGCGGTCTTCGTTTAGGAAACTGCGTTTAATTTAAAACGCAACGAGAAAAACCGTGGTTAACCGCATTTTTTTCAGTGACACTGTGATTTTCTAGGAAAATCCACATTTAGGTGAAAATAATCGCGGTTGACCGCGGTTTTTCCCTAAAAATTTTTCCGTGGGTAGGAACAATTACAAATAAGGTCCTTTAACACAAAATACAAGCCCCATTCTTCTTCGATAACCTAAAATAGACTTCTGAACAAAACTTTTTATCAACATAGATAAGTTCTAACTTTCAAAATTATCCGATTCATCCCCTGATTAAAGTTTGAGAAGGGCTCTTTTAGAGGCTGATAATACTAAAGAGACTCATTTTTCCTACACCGATTCTTCATCGTGAAAATTATCAGCCAGCTACAATCTCATGCTCATAAGTCTCAAAAGTCAAAAAGAACAAAAAAAAACGATCTACAACGATTGGCATCGAAGGACTACAACTATGGATGCACTTTCAAGCATATCGTTAAGACCGGTGAAAGCCGGTATGAAGAACCTACGGTGAAGACCGGTTTCTTATATAATTCAGACGACTCTCTGTTAACATAATCCAGCCATTCTAATGCACCGGCCTTCAACGTAGGTTTTTCATATCTTTACCGGCTTCACCGTTTTCTCACCGGTGCATCCATAACTACAACAAGTAATTCATATAGATTGCTAAAACTACCGTACCCTGAAATTACTTATAGAATCATGTTTATTAGGTCTGAAAAAACGTACGCTTTTGTAGCATTATTCATGCGCTATCTGCTCGTATATTAACCAAGTTAAAGCCAGCAAGTTATACTAGGTAGAATAGCCAAATGTGCTACTCTGTTATGTTACAGATAGGTCACCTTAGGCTTCGGCACATATCTTCGTGGTCACTTTAATAGAGTGCGTAAATGTTAGCTAGAGTTTCGCTCTTCCGTCCCATATATGATGCAATAGTTTTCATTAAAAGAAAACTAGTCGATCGATTCAGTTTTTTATTCCCTCTGCTCCTTGATCCAAATATTTTTCATTGAATTGCACAAGGAATACTTTATACTGTAAAGATCCTAATGGATGAATGAAGAATATATTGCTGGTGTAGTTTTTTTCAGACATAAGATGTGTCTTGAGGAATAAAAGTGAAAGGATATAAGATGCAATACAATATTATTAAGATATGTGTTGCGGGTACATTATTATAACTTTTTAGCTAGATTTCATGCTGATGTCTCTGAAATAGAAGCTATCTTCATAGTGGCGAATCGGAAATACATTAGAGTCCTGCGGGACAGTCCCGAATCCCGAAAAATTCCTTTTATCCCGTCCCGCAGGACAAACGGGACTGTCTCGATAATTTTTCGGGACGGGACAAACGGGATTTTTCGAGACAATCGAAAGTTTTTCCCGCAGGACTCTAGCATACATATATTCTTTTTACTGCCAATATAAAATTTTTAAAACTTTTAAACAATTAACATATATACACAAGAAAAAGTATATGATAAAAGTATACGATAAGTTAAAATTTTTTGGGCAATTAAAACGCCACAAGCAGCTAGAACAAAGGTAGAAGCTTCGCGCCCAAACATTAGACTTAAACTACGAAGAGAACTGTAAGATTTTATTATGAGCTTTTCTAATAACATTATTACTGACACGAATATAACGTAAATACGGCAAAGAATTCCAAAGACCCAGTGTTTGAATTAAATGATCAGGAACACCTGCTGCAGCTGTAGATGGAGCTGCACCTACTCTTAGACTATGTCCACTATAATTGGAAGCTGGAAAACCTAACAGAAGTAATACATGTCTTAAATTGGTAACAAAAGCATGACGAGTTAAAACATGACCATTTGATAGCAAAAAGAAAGGAGAATCATCATGCGTACTTTTTCGAATAAGAGAAAAACAATTTAAAGCATGAACTACACAATTAATGGATCCATTGTTAAATAAACGAACATTTACCCCTTTCTTTTCTATATCAGTCTTAGATGTTTTTAGATGAACAATACTACAGTCAATATCACGTGTAACATCACCATGAGTAACATGATACTGAGGGGAAAATTTGTCAGGAAATAATTCTCCGGAGCGAAATAAACCCCGAAATGTCGTTGTGAGTGCTGCTTGCATTAAAATATCACGATAAGGATTGAAAATACCGGTACGTAGAAGAATAATTAATTTGTTAAGAAGATCGATAGTAATAGGTTTGCATTGTTTGGTAGGTAATTTATCTGAGTGACGTGTGCCTCTAAGAATCATCCCAATTTGTGGCACATTATAACTGTTCATATCTAAAAATGGATCAGGAAAACTGGCATGTAAACGATAAAAACGAATAGCTGCTAAATAAGAGCGAATTGTAACGTATCGAAGGTTACGAATACCATGGCAATAAGCTATGAAACGTAGTATAAGATGATACGGTAAATAATAAGAATGTATATTAAACCCGGACATAATTGCAAAACGAGTAAAGAGACTATAACCAGAAGAATATGATGCTTTTGAAGCAGAAGAAATAGTATTATTAAGTAAGTGAGTTACAATACAGTCGATTTGATCGATGGAAAAATCAGGTCTTTCATTTGAGGGATGTCTTTTGGATATCGATCGGCGGTTGGTAACAGTTGACGAAAGCGATTGATCTGTAAACGAGAGAGTGCATCTGCTAATGTATTGTCACGAGTAGGAATATAAACAGCTCGTATCAAGAATTGATGTTGCATGGCTAGTAAAGTTAATTTACGAGTAAATGCCATGATAAGAGAGTTTTTGGATCTGCCTTTATTAATTATTTTGAGAGTGGCCTGATTGTCACATAAAAGACATATTCGTTTCCTTTCCCATCGAGAACCCCATATAACAGCAGCAATAATAATAGGAATAATTTCTAGTACGGCAGTTGATTTTTGAGCATCTGGGAGACTAAACATTTGCTCAGACCAACGATGAGCAAACCACTCATTCCCAAAAACAGCACCACAACCAATAGTTGAACTAGTATCAGTAGAGAACGCCATATCAGAACTGATGGAAACATTCGAATCAAGAAAGAAAAAGGTTCCGTTCCATTCACTCAACTGTCGATGCCAAATTTCAAGTTCAAACTGTGCCTGACGATTTATAGTAATATGTGATTCTAAAGAACGCGCATAAGTGATCAAGTTATATAAGTAGGGAACAAATGTTCTTCCTGGAATAACCACTCTCGATGTGAATGACATGTGACCTAAAACAATGAGTAATTCTCGTCTTTTGCACTTACAACGACTCAGTCACGTTCCAATCATTTGCCGAATGCGTAAAACTTTTTCTTGAGGTAATCTAGCTTCCATTCGATTTGCATCAAAAATAATACCTAAAGATTCAATTTGGTGAACGGGGACAATCGTTTTCTTAATAGATAAAGGCACTTTGAGCCGATTGAAAATAAAACTAATAATAACCCGTGTTCTATCTTCCCCATCATCGGCACTGTCTACTACAAAGAAGTCATCTAACAAATGTAAAATGTTTTTAATACCATAATTATGTTTAGCAATCCAAACAATCGCTTCACTTAATAAGTCAAATAAATTAGGTGAACTGCGAGAACTGAAAGGCAATCTGACAAAGAAATAATAAAAACCATTCCATTTAATACCGTAGAAAGGTCAGAGAGATGGTTTAATTAGAAGTAATTTAAAAGCATCTTGAATAGCCGCTTTATTCATCCAAGCGCCAGTTTCTAATTCTTGAATACTTTTAATAGTATCATCGATAGTAACATAAGTAAGAGAATAAGACTCTCTATCGATCAATGAATTAATACTTGGATGATTTATATCATTGTGAGGAGCAGACAAATCAACAAGTAAACGTTTCTTTTTTGAATATTTTGATTCAACTATCCCATTCGGATTTATTCGATAATCAGTAAAAGGTGGAGCGAGATAAGGATCAATTAAATAACCTTTGTTCAACTCTTCTTCTACTTATTGAGTAACATTAGTTGGATCACGATGCGCTGATCGTAAATTGGGACATTCATATGGTTTATCAGGTAAATTGGAAATATCGGTATCAAAAGCTTTGCGTAAACTCGATAGCAGAAAAGAAGTAAAATCCTTATCCGGATGAGCGGTTAGTTCTCGTTCCAATGGATCAATGTCAATTAGTGTAGTAGCTAAGAGCGGAGCCCTTGCAGCGCAACGACTAACATTATTCTTGTCAATACTATTTGTTTTCGAATCATGATTGCATATATCGTTTGTCATTCTTTGTTGATAGTTAATACTATGACCATGCACCTCACTTTGTCCTTCAGTGGCAACCGGTTTGCTATATTTATTATTAATTTCTTTGATACTGTCTGTATCGCCATCGAAAGAATCATTATTCATTTCAATATATTGATTATAATTAATTTCAGATGTTGTTGGTTGAGTTATAGTTTTATTTTTATGATGTTTTTGCCCTTGAACAATATTAGTTTCGTACAAGAGACGTAATACACCGATTTTAATCCCGGTTGGAATTAAAATGCCTATTTCTGCTAACGAATCAACAAGCTTCTTACGAGACATTTTTAAAACTTGATTATTTAATATCTTTAACTAATGAAACAGCCATTGTTTGTTTCTTTTTAACAATACTATTTGTAAATGTTCGAGTTGACGATTTGGATCTTTTCTTTCGTTCAATAATAAGATTGGATTGTGGTATATTGTTGTTTCTTAAAGTTAACTTGAAGGACTATTATTGTTCAAACAGATTATCAGTGTATTGCAAATAACGTTTCAATGAAAGTGAGCGAGAAAGGTGACAAACAAATTGCTAATGAAAATAACCGCTTAGCAACAAATGGTGAACACATGAGAAAAGAAACGAGCGCTATAATTTCACAGAACGAAACAACTAACTTACAAATAAAGCAAGAGAAAAGATCGAGCCCTCATGAGTCCTCTTTAATGTCTCGACATCTTCCTATTCAAGAATTATTTCTGATAGAACCGTGAGACAATACTGGGATTGCCTTATTATTCGCTTTTATATTCTCTTTAAACGAAAAAATATGTCGTACAAAACGTGATAATGGATGATCTCTCAGATGTAACGATGCAACATCACGTATCTGTTCGTTTACCGTTTTAGTCAATAATATCAGAATATTGATAATAGATTTCTTATAATATCTTTATTATACGTTGTTGAACAACATATATAATGATAATGAGGATAATTTAATACGTTTACGATGATAGAAAAAACAAGAGAAGAGCTAGACGAAACAATAAGCAAGATATATTCACAATAGATGATCTATCACATGAGTTCGCTATGTCCGACGAATTATATGACAGAAGAAACAAAGTGGTCAAAATAACAGTAGTATGCATAGATCCTCTTAGTGTCGATTGATGATATTTGTTGACGCCAGCAGGATAATTTTGTGAAAAGAAAAGTCACCTCACCAATTTTAGAATGTATTCGAACAATGTTTGAGAATTTAAAAAAATTCCCTGTTCCCATGTTGCTTGCATCTAACATAGTGTATAATCCATATGATTTATATAAACTGGCATGAAAAACATTGAACAAAAACCTTTTCTCTTAAAATAACTCAGTACTCAAAAGACTAAAATCGATATTCATTTTGCTCGATGAAGAAATTTCTTTGAATTCATCTTCTTTATTGACTTTCAATGAAAAATACTGATTCATTTTAGATAATAAAACGAAATTGTTTGATTTCTATTCCATTGATAAATGCCATCTTTCAACATTGACAGTAATCAGGAGAAAATCTTTCTTTAATTTAACGTTTTTATTAACTGTGTCTCTCTTATAATATCTACATCCACACCCTCAAACGATCAGCTCAGATCAATCGATACAGGGTGATCTATTAGCAACTCTTCAACAAACTTTCGAGTATAAAAGTCTAGCTTAATTTTCCTTGTTATTTCCACATCCATACCCACCTTCCACAACTTTTAGACAAATTCTCTTCGTAACCCTGGAAATCATTTCGCGTGATAAAAGTCTTAAATTCAATGAAAATCTTTGTTAAATGAACTCAATGAGAATCACTATAAAAACTTTTATCTTTTATTGAACAAAAAAAAATATCGAATTTTTCAAGAGAATTGAAAAATCAATCAGAAAGAAGAAGGGAATAGGGTCTTGATAGCCAAGTAATATCTTTTCCATGCTATTCACTTTTGAGAAAATCTTGAACGAATTCTAAAAGACTTGAATATTTCATATCATAATAAATATTATCGTGTTCATTTGGATCATCGTGATATTCAGTATCAATAAAAATTAGTTTTGTATGAACACCTTGAATATCTTTAAAATTTCTTCTTAAATCATCAGCAAAAACAACTGGATGTAAATCTTCAATAATAGCCTTTTTTGGATTGTAATAAAAATTATGGGGATCATAAGCTGTACTAATTATTCGATCAATAGGAAATCCATGTAAACGAAAATTTTCCAATCGATGTTGAATAAAATTCGCAGGCATAGCTGTAACACAAACTAATTCATAACCAGCTTCATGTAGTAAAAGACATGCTTGAAGTGCTCCATCGTACATGGGCATTCTTCTCCAACCATGTTCATCCCATACTTTATGGAATTCAACTTTTTCATCATCAGAAAATTTTACACCATACATATCTGCGGACTATTATAGTTCTATAAATACTAAAATTTTCAGCAAAGTACAAATAAACTTACATGATAAGATTTTGGTGAAACAATTTCTAATTGTTTTCCAAATGTTTTTTCATAAACTTGGGCAAAACTTGTATGATAATCTAATAGAACGCCATCACAATCAAGAGCTATGATTGGTTTTTTGTTTGCACTAGTAGATGTAACTGAATCCTGTGACATTTTTTGATATTGATAACTGAATTGGATCAAGTATTTATATATCATTCTTTTCCTTTCACGCCATCATGTGTCATGAAGAAATTTTATTATTTTTTGTGAGTCTTGCGAAATTACACGTACACGCTGGCATTAAAGTATGATCGAAGGAGGTAAATTATAGTGATTCTAATGTGTCATGTTTACTAACTTATGTAATACATATCAAAGAAAACCTCGTTGACAAATATTTAACGATATATTCGAAATATGAAACAATATTGAATTTTTAATGGTAAAAGACAATTCTTTTCTTGAATCATATTAGATGTGTGCCTCTGTTTTATTGAATAATGATTGTTATAGCAAGAAAGAAATATGTATGGTAAATATCTAGATTAATAAATAGCAAATCTTTATTTGTTAATTATTTCCTGATTTAAATTAGAATATCGATTTCTGCGATGGCCTCTAATTAACAGTTAAGTAATCTAACACAATAAGAGAGACGTGGCGTTAACTGTTAATCTACAGGAATTTACAGCAAAACCTCTTGTGAATTTTTTATAAAATTGTGTTTAGCCTGTCGAAAAATGTAGAGCTTTCATCGATATGTAGTGATCTCAGTTTTAAACTCATTATTGAAGCATAAGCAAATTTGATAACAGATGTTCGATTGTTAAACACATCAGTAAATCATGACCACACCCACACTCATCCGCATCATCATTGAAGTGTACTTAATATACATTTAGATGTGTATAATACAAAAAATCTTGAGTCAAAAGCAATTTATCATCGAATTGATTTTTTTTCATCCTCGTTTCTTAGAAATGAACTTTTCTAACAACAACACACCCACAAACCCAAGCATTGAAAGCCTGGAAGGAGCTCAAAATTACACTGAACTTCATAAAAACACTTTTAGTTTTAATTATTTAAATCATCACGCACTGTCACAAACTGGTGTTCGTTCGGCGAGAAAAAAGCAGCGAAAATCCTGTTTCGTCAAGACCTCAAATTATTTCTATATGGTGAGTGCGTCCCAAAGTAACGACTATAGCCTATTCTTCTCTATTCTGGTCAAGTAGTGAAGTCGGTGTGGATGTGTTTTGATTCTTTTTACACCCGTGCACGATGGAAAATAGCACCATTATATGATCTATGAATTTTGAATATGTAAGACATTATCACAACAAGTCAATAGAGATTTTCATGGCGCGTTTTTAGAAAAAAAGAATTAATATTATAAGATTTATCTCTTGTGAGATATTTGCAATACACTAAATGTCACAATCATTATTACTCCTCCGATATTCCCTGAAATTAAAGACATCAAGATATTTTCATTGAATTTCGTTCTTTTTACAATTGAGTCAAAAGTGACCTCTCTTGTTAATATTCTGATTAATCATTCCACGTCTTAATTAAGAAGAAATCGTGTTTATTTTCAAGAGAAAATTGAAGAGCTTTCTCATTTTAGCACAACAGTTTCTATTATGAAATTATCTGTATTCAAATTGATAATGTTATATAACTTGTTATAGAAAAGAATGACTATGAAGTATAGTATGCATTTTTTTAAGCACACGTAGGCTTCGATTAGATTCATAAATGTGGAAATAGGATTTACAATAATTGGAATCATGTAGAAGTATGTTTTGCGATACGAAAAATTGTCGAAATTATTCTAATGATGAGACATCGAAGTTTTTTTAGACAAGATATTTGTTCATTTTTAATCCATTCGAAAGTGTTTCTACTAAGCAAAAGCTGTGAGTTAGGAGTAGTATTGTTTGCTTATTTTGAATTTCAATTAATCTATTTAGTCGGTTCTTTTGACCATATAGTAAAAGTTTCATTTTTTCTAAATGCTCATTGTTACGGAATTTCTCTGCGTTTAAAACTATGTGCGTCTATGTTTATTTCTACTCTTTTTGATATTCTCTCACGGCCATGCCAACATTGATAATGACCATAACCACTTTTATTCCTATCGTATTAATTTCTTTTGAATATTTTAAAATATGTGATGACGCTATTGTCAGTTATCTATCTATCTGTATGCATTCTTCGTAAGAATAATGGCAGTGATAGCTGGCATTCTTTCTTATTCTGATTCTTTCACTTCTTCATTATTCTATTCTTTCTTTTTGAAAAAGAGACTTTGTTGGTCATTTCAAGTTCATAGGAGTCCATGAATAAATACTTTTAACCTCAATCGAGCAAAAACTGTAGCTGTGTTCACTATCCCATTTGGCAAAGAAGTATCTGATCTACAAAATAATATACTTTGCTAATTTTTAAAAACTCAGATATAATTTCTAAGCCCATCTTCAAAGAGATCAGAAGTGTCAAGATTTTTACTTGTCAGACATAGTTTATNATTATCGGAAAATCAGTAGTCTACGATAGTCACTTGTATCTATTGTTATTAGGGATTATTTCCATAATTTGAATAAATAGAAAAGTGATGGAATATGGAGAAAGATAAATATTTTCACTTCAGTCGTTTCAATTCAATGAAAACAAGCTTGCTTTTCTCTTTAGCAATGCTAGACATTAATATTTTCGATTTTGGATTTATTCGAGTGTGAGAAATATGAGAGATGGTGCAAATTTCTATTTGTATATTTTCATAACGAGTTTAGATTGTGTTTCACAAAATGATAAATTAAAATAATTAGATGTTAGCGGTTAAACGAATATTTAAAAAATATTCTTGAAGTATTGGTATTCAAGTACCTTCAGAAAACAAAAATATTTCGTCTCGATTTTATTTTTAACCAATGAATCACTGGGTGATTTTTCTATAAATAACTCTTTGTTAGACGGAGAAAACTTTCAAGTATTGATTTCGATCTACTTTTTTCGCTATTTTAACAATAGTAGTCATCATCCATAGGTGGATCAGATAGACAAAAAATGATCTTCTATGTAGTGTCAAATGGAAACCAGGCACCTAAATATCA
>OENT01001802.1:0-34211 GCA_900239685.1 Rotaria macrura | reverse complement strand
CTGCTTGCAACAATAACGCATCTATTCGCGTTGAAAATGCGTTTTTCGATTACATGGGAAGTGAAGTAAACGAAAAGACTAAAGAAAAGAGAATAGATAGGGTCGGATTATATGCTAAAAAAGAAAACACCGTAACTGTGTGTGGCACTTGATCAATATCAACATCTAATTCCTTGGCTGAAATGATAAGAATCATTTTACTTCCACCTTCATTTGTCACAAGGATTTGGACACCATGTTCTTTAGCAAAGTATTCGATTTTATCATCAGAACCAATCACCTTGTTTATGTCATTCACATCTATGTAGTATCGTTTGTGTGGAAAAGTAAGAACACTACGTTTGAGGCTGTTTTTATGCCAGTCAAAATCAGGCTTCATTGCCAGTAGCGGTTTAAGGCCTAGGAACGCCGAATCAAGTGATGGCATAGTATAAGCCAAAGCTTCATAGACTCGCCCACTCCAGTAGATGATCACTGGTCCATATCGTTCGATGGGTACGTCGTTGTCAGTACTGGAGGAGACGTGTACCGTATCAACAAAGTTCAAGTTAAGCTGCTGGACCAGTGATTTCGGTAACGCTAGCTCGTTGCATCTTTTATCAACCTTGATTTTCATCGAGATCATATTGACATCTTGAGCAGCTAGCAATCCAGATAATTTCTTTTCGTAGTCGTTTACGTTCATCAAGTATACATCCACTTCTAACCATGTCTGGTTCTGTTCATCACTTTTAGCCATATTCTACGATTGAACCTAAAAATGAGCATATTAACACAATACTTTATCATTTTTATTTCGTTTTATATTTTATTCGTGAGTGTCATGCTAGTGGCAATTGCTTCTACCATATTCAATACAAGAAGTAGTTAGGATCATTTAAAACGGACTTACTTGATAACATATAATTTTTCCCATTGCATGAAATATATAGCGTATGGGAGATTTAGTTTCAACATTTTTATTTTGAGTCTTTCAACGATCAATTACTTAATGATTGTTTTAAAATTCTGTACTAAGCTCGTTTGATTGAGAATGCAATTCTCCACGAAACTGTTGACTTTATCTTTCAAGGAGGTTTCTCAATTGTACAGTTTCGACTGTTAAAAGAGGAAACAATTATGGGAAGTTTCGAGCAACAGATCAACTGATAGTTTCAAATATAATATAAGATTCTACATTAAATTCTGCTGAGTTTGATTTTGTTCTCGAAGCTTGAGGACAAATATATGAGAGAAAAACCTTTAGAATAAAAATTATGAAAACACCAAAACAAAGAACTTTTTTGAAAAGTCCATGTTATTCGTCTTTGAAAAATGCAGAGCCTTCTAAATGTTTCAACTATTCAATTTAACGCTAAAACAATTTTGTTTAGAATTACAAATTGCATCCGACTGTATGGGAATCTATGAAAATTAATCATTACTAGAGCAAGTATTTCTCTATACTTTATTGTATAATAAGTATACTTTTAATATCCTTCTTGATAAGTGCAAGCTCACAAAAATCGTTTAACATCTTCTGAACAATAGCAAATCGAAGATCAACAATTGATGAGGTGTTCATCTTTTATCTTTACACCAACGAGGAAAGATTATTTGGAAGATCAAGTCAACAGTTATGCCGAGAATTCGAGTTCAATCGAATGAACTCAGAACGAAAGTTTAAAAGTATCGTTAAGTGGTTGATGGTTAAAAGATTCAAAATAAGACGTGGTCATTAAATCTGTTCCATCCATCGCTTTCAAAGAAAATACTGGGTATAAGTTTCAAGTGGCATTTTTGCGGTTTCCAAGGCTTTCATCCCATTACAGATCATATCAATCAGGTTTATGCTTTATTTTCTCTTCTCATTACAAATCATTGCCCCGAGGACAACACAAGTCATACTTTTCCAGAGTTATCTATGGATGAAAACAGCGCTTAATGGAATTTGTGTTAAGACTTGAACTTTTTTTTGAGCATCTTAGAATATTTCGAAGTTGTTTTAGAAATCAGAATGACTGGAATAGGTTTGAGAATACATTAAATAATTCCGTTTTTCATTTTGTACCGATGAAAAATTTATATTTCAGATGTCAAAGATGATGTGCAGTGACACATTGATCTTTCACCGTCGTCATATGGTTAATTTAGAACGTGTGAATTGATCAAATTATAGCTTTGCAAATATATCAATACCAATGTCTTTTACATGATTGACATGTATAGTACTTCTAAAAGACTTGACGAAGGTATAACGAATATGTGGGATATATTTATTTGCTAGTTAAATCAAATGTTTGACGAAGAAATATGTTAAATTACGAAAAAAAGTACGCATAGGAACAAGAAAGCGAAAAGAACTCTGGTACAAAATAGATAAACGTTTATTTTCGAAAAATAAAACTGAAAAGATAGATCGCTTCTTCGGTAATCAATTATCTTATTGAAAAAACATACAATACAAGAGATTTTTTTCTTTCCATATTTTGTATTATTATAGTGAGACGAAAGCACAGAGTAAATGGGGGGTGAATGCAGAAAAACAGTTGACGTACTTCATTAAAAAATCATAACTTTTGTAGTTTTAATTTTCTCGAAAACTTTTCGTGACAATATAGGTAGCTGAGACTATGGTCTATCGATTGGCGAAAAAATCTTTTCAAAATCTTTTGAGTAGAGCTATCTACAAGGTATTCTTTGATCACTACTTGCCCGTTATACATTTACTCTATTTGGGTCTACTGTATAAAATCGCTAGTGTCACTGGGGTTAATGTACAATCTCAGCAATTTTTCGCATACTTTTTATTACCTAATTTTTGAGCGATTGGTGCACTATTTTCTTGTGACTTTTTTACCAATCGATAGTTCAAAGTCTTCTCTATCGCTCTAAACTAATCTTTATGACATAAGTTAAAACAGTTTTCTTCTTAAAAGCTAACAAAAACAGCCCCAAAAAACGTTTTCGCACGCATTTACTCCACATGGGGTGATTGTATAATCATCATTGCGTTTGTGGGGTGAACATAATATCTCAGTATATTTCGCTAGACGTACTAAAAATCTAGTTTTAGCAGATCTATACGGCATTTTCGAGTTTTCTCAGCAGCAAAACTTTTCAGAACGTTGTGCTTAATAGTTCTAAAGTATTTCGAAAATTGATTTATAAATTTCATAGGTATTTTTGTTCATTGTACGTAAGTGCACGATCAAATTCAAGCTTGCAATGACTATTTTTCGAGTGAATTTCACCAAGACTAACATTCATATAATCTTTCACGGCCGTTATCAGAAAACGAGAGTATTGTTGTTTTCTCTGTGACATTTTAGGCTCAGTCTATCCTCTTACAATATATTAACAAGGATTTCAATAGGGGGGTATTCAATGTATTAGTAGTTAGTAATATAATATTCAAGAGAAGGCATTGTTTCCGAAAGTTTTTCAATTTTTTAAACATCGTCAGTGACTGACATTTGATTGATTTCAACAAAATCCAGATATCACAGGGTGCTAACTACGGGAGGGATGTTGTATTTTTAAGAGGAGACCATCTTTGAAGCACTGCAGTGAAATCGATGACTAACCTGTCGAAACCAATGGAAACTTGCTGTAGCCAAGCGCAAAAATCCCCATCCATGAATGATTTAATATACGAGGAATGATTTTCTAAATCTTTATCGTAAATTTCGAAGATTAATCTTCAAAAAACACTGTTTGATAACCTCTAAGACTATCAAACCAGGATTTCTCAATAGTACATTATATATTTCACTCATTTAAAAAGACTATTTTCACAATTTGTCTATATCTGATCTCGGAAAAATTTTGAGTCGTAACAATAGCATAAAGTTAAGTCTAGCGATAGAGTTAGAAATCTCCGTTAAGTTTATGAATTATTTTTTTTATAAGTCTTATAGTTACTTCTATAAATTTCAACGATACTTTAGATACTTTCTGGGAGATAAATGAAAAGCTTGTTTGTCAATCTTGGTGCTGAAAATTGCCATGATGCTTATCTATTGATCGATCAAACGTAATAAAGCTAATACCGTTTTGTTAGCGACGATAAATATACGTATAAGTAGTCGATTAGCATTCTGACAAGATGAACCTTCAGTGACAAAGAGTAAATACTTATATAACCATCTTAAAGAGTGAAACAAAGATTAATAACTTACATACCGAACCGACAGTTGATAATCTGGAGACTTTGAAATTAGAACAGCAATTTTTACATTTACATGAGAAAATTCTTGTCTAATCTGTTTACGATATTTTTAAAACTAAAAGACAATGTGCCAACAAATATTTATATGAAAGATACAAAAAAAGACAATCTATTTTATCCTGTTTTAGTATCAGTTTGATGAATTAAGCTGCTGAACATATCCTGTGAATTGCCTAGTATCTATTGAGACTAGATTGTGAAAAGTTTTCACTGGTTTTTTGTTTGTATTCACTCAAGTACCTTCATTTTTATTGCGGAAACATGATCAAATGAAGAGAGAAGACCATGAATTAAAGAAATCCATAATATGGATAGCTAAGATCAATAAAATTGAATTAAAATGAATTTCTTTGCTTGTTTATATTAATCAATAATATCGACTTGACTTTGGAGTTTATTAGAACAGTCAACTATGCATAGGATATTCTATTTTCAAATGCGTTCATCCATCTTTTAAAACAAAGGTGATACCATAGTTTTTGAATAAAAAAACTTTCCCCGAAATGATTTTTGTAACTTAATATATATTAGGACAAAGATACGGTTATTAATTATTTCAGATACTAACTCAAAGTTACCCCAACATACGGAAGATCATCACTATAGATTGTTTTTGAAACAACAGTAATCTGCACGTTTCATCCTTGAATTTAATCAAGTTCACTTAATAATGTTGAGACTAAAAAAGAAATATTTTCAGGCGTCAGAATATTATTCATTCGGGATATGGTAAATCTTGTGGACTTGAGTGACTAAATCTACTCTGAAAAGAGTTTGTGTCGCCAGCTTGTCTCTGACAATAGCAAACCTTGTCAGTGAATTTTCACTGTTGGGCCCGACATTTTGACTTACAAGCTCTACATCTTGGACAGGGATTTTTCAAACCTTTTCAAATTTCTTCTGCAAACTACTATATGTAACATTTCGATATGACCGAAGTTTCACATTTGACAATATTCGTTGCTACCAATGACACGTACTATAACGAAAATTCATCAAAACCTGCGATGTTCTCAGAAAAAAAATCATGATCCAGAGATCTTTTCTGTGTAGATATACTTCAATAAGGGCTTCACCGTGTACTAAGTCCCAAATACAAGGCATTTCCACAGCTGAAAATGTTTCTCTGTCAGAAAACAGTTAAGTTTTCTTAAAAACTAAAGTAACTCACTAAGAAAGAAGCTTAGCCATCAGTCAACAACATAAGAATGACCTAAATAGGTATTAATCTCCTTTGAAGAGAATCAACGATTATATGAATGTTAGTCTTGGTGAAATTCACTCGAAAAATAGTCATTGCAAGCTTGAATTTGATCGTGCACTTACGTACAATGAACAAAAATACCTATGAAATTTATAAATCAATTTTCGAAATACTTTAGAACTATTAAGCACAACGTTCTGAAAAGTTTTGCTGCTGAGAAAACTCGAAAATGCCGTATAGATCTGCTAAAACTAGATTTTTAGTACGTCTAGCGAAATATACTGAGATATTATATTCACCCCACAAACGCAATGATGATTATACAATCACCCCATGTGGAGTAAATGCGTGCGAAAACGTTTTTTGGGGCTGTTTTTGTTAGCTTTTAAGAAGAAAACTGTTTTAACTTATGTCATAAAGATTAGTTTAGAGCGATAGAGAAGACTTTGAACTATCGATTGGTAAAAAAGTCACAAGAAAATAGTGCACCAATCACTCAAAAATTAGGTAATAAAAAGTATGCGAAAAATTGCTGAGATTGTACATTAACCCCAGTGACACTAGCGATTTTATACAGTAGACCCAAATAGAGTAAATGTATAACGGGCAAGTAGTGATCAAAGAATACCTTGTAGATAGCTCTACTCAAAAGATTTTGAAAAGATTTTTTCGCCAATCGATAGACCATAGTCTCAGCTACCTATATTGTCACGAAAAGTTTTCGAGAAAATTAAAACTACAAAAGTTATGATTTTTTAATGAAGTACGTCAACTGTTTTTCTGCATTCACCCCGCATTTACTCTCTTCTTTTCAGATTTTAGTTGTACATAAGCTCCGTTTACAAGCCTTTTCGATGTTACTCATATCGTTTAATCTGTATTCAATTTATTCTACTTAGTCTCATTGTAAGTGACAAGAGACGAATTAAAGGAACAACAGATGTTCTTACTTTTTTGCTTGTTTATTAAATCGATAATATAAAGAGATTGTATATGTGTGCGTATTCACTTGCGTCCGAATAAAATCACTTAATACAGAGAGAAAAAATACGTGCTGAAATCATATAGTTCGAGATAAATTTTCGTTTCTGTATATCTTTTCTTTTAGATCTGTGACGTCACTACAGCAACGTTAACTGAATATATGCAGTCATTTGATTTTACTTTGATCATCAGTAATGCCGGTGAACACAGATCGGCTCAAGTTGGCATTATTAATTCCTATGAAGTCCATCGAATTACGTTAACAAATATGTCTTGGATCCCAGCAAATATGTTTGTCTTAATCAACGATACAATGCGACAACGTCTTTGCTTAGGCTTTGATAAGACACTACCTCCACAAACTTTATGCCCGAGAATGAGCAATATCGTTCATTCTTTAGGTCCACATAGATTATGTGAAAATGTTTATTTATCCGTTGATCCTATTAATTACAGACTTCGAGCGATTGCTTATCCTGTTTATATTCCTGATTTACCTGTTGATTTCGTACTAGGTACGCTTTTCTTTGATGAATTAAATCTTAAATGGAGCTCGAAATTCAATCGTTTAATCACTTCCAGTGAAGAAATAGAAGAAGCTCGGCGTCAAACTTATCAAAGCATTTTATAAAAAACAGGGAAATGACAGATGCAGTTCAACAAAATAATTGTTTTCTTTCTCGAAAAAGTTTATTGTTTCGATGATATGAATTTTTTACAAATTCACTTGCACATAATGTGTACATCTTTAGCAAAGATACTGTTGACAAAAAATATAACTTTCAATTTTTCGAGTACATTGAATAATGTAGTCGCAAACGATTATAATTGATTAGAAAAATCTTTTTCTTCAAAATTCTATTTTTTCCTATGTCAAAAAATGACGCTGATCTTCGCACGTTAAAAAACGTATTTTTAGCAATAATATTAATTTCTTTTCGAATTACAATGACCTCCGTAGTGTATTTTGTGCTTTAGCGTTTCTCTTCTTTTTAATTGTAACATCTAAATGTAATTCATGTTCTATGTAGTCGAATAATTTGTCTTGCTAATTGTGACTGACCTAGTATTCATCAATCATTTATGTGTATGATTTTTATTTAAGCCTCATATATAAAAATAAATCCTATCCTTAATCAAGACTATCTAAGTAGTTTTACGATACGTCAGATTCTACATATGTTTGTCATTGCTAAAGAACAAAAATGTATTTGATGAATCAACAGATTGATCGGAAATTCAGCTATAGAATGAGACAAAGGAAGATGCATAGAGGATTAATACATTTAAACCTCGATTGATTATTCAAGATCGTTATTGATCATTTCAAGAAAAGTTTTGTTTCAAATTCATATATTTACAAAAAAGAGAAATGGTCAAGAGAAAAGCTGCTAGCGCTATCCTAGCTGGATTAATATGTAAAGCAAAACGTAGCTGCTGCTGTTGTTGATCACAGGTTTTAGGTCCAGAAGATCAATCTGAAGCGCTCTGCCAATGTTTAAAACAGTGCTGCAGCTCCTTAAAATCGGAAGTCAGTCAATGTACTGATGTGAGTTTCCCAAAAGCATTATGCCATAATATGCAGCTGTTCGGAATGTCCTCTTTTGTTCTAAATAAAACGCTCAAGGATCCTCCGTCTCCCATTATACGTGATCGTGCATTCCTATTCGATACAGCGATTCTTCAAAGATACCATTTCGGCCATTCGATATCAAAACTAATCCAGTTCGCGTTTCTTAAGGAGAGCTTCAAGCATATTGGGGTAAACTGTGTGGATAGACCTCCTGGCGGCCTCTACGATGAAGCTAACGAGAATAACATAGCAAATATTTTTAATCTCACAATCGGTAAACTTGGAATACCAATTATCTTTTCTGAAAGCAATTTTACATACGGCAATGATTTGTGGATAGTTCCAGATTATGAACAGATGTTCTTTTCTTTTTCTGCAGCGCAGAAATGGCGTTTGCAGTTAAAAAACGAGTTTGGTATTACAGATCGAAGATGCCCTCCTCCTCGTGCACTTTATCTTCAGCGAACAGAAAGCTCATTGAGACGTATAATCAACAGTGTTGCTGTGTATCAGATGGCTGCGGAGTTAGGTATTCGCCTAAAATTTGTCTCTATTGGATCGAGCAATACAACACTTGAACATGTTAAATTATTTTCGTCGTTTGGGTTTCTCCTTTCACCACATTCTTCGACCCTTAAGGGGCTTATATTGAGTAGTCCAAACGCAGTTGTTGTCGAAGTCGTTGGTGAATACATTCCAGAATGGGCAAAGAGTCCTTTCGAGTTAGGCATGAAATATTTAGATATTCATTATATTGTTTCCAAGAAACATCTGGCAAACTGGACGCAGTGTGGATCACTCCATTACAAAGGGATGTTCATGCAGACCTCATCGTAAATATAACTTTATTCCGTGATGCTTTCCGACCAGGCTTGACTTTGCAAAGAAGGGATTGTTCTCAGCAGATCTATTATTGAGTGGGTGCTAGTGTGGTTAGGTATTTCGTAGGGTGGTGAGTCGATGATGTGTCTGCGTGTTGGTTTTGTTGTCTGTTGATAGATTTTTCTTCCGTCGGTATCTGTTTATTTTTAGATAAACACCTTCAAGAATTAAAACAAAATATATCTATAACAACAAAAATACTCTATATGCAAGAGCTGTAAACAGTAATCACAAAGAATAAACAAGTCGCAATGTTGCTACTTAACGAAACTTGTGAAATGTTCCCTTCGGCCCGTCCGAAAATGAGCGAAACAAAAGAAAAGATAGCGTTCCTCTTTTTTCAAAGAGAAAGGGAAAAATACAAAAAACAAGCGAACAATATGTTGCTCTTTTTAAAGAACAACGAAGAAAACGCAATGAAGAATGTGGTCCATACGATATTGACAAGCCATTGATTGTTGTACAGAGTAAAAAGAGTTGTGATAGTCATTGTACGTTGAAGGACTGATTCGAGAGATCGGACGGTGCTGATGTGATATATGGAGTCACGGGGCCCATTTTCTCATTTTCGATCAAGCCTTGGAATATCTCAATTGATGTTGTCATGGAGCTAGGCATTTTTAGATTGATCGGTGTCACGGACCGTTTTTTACGCTGTGTGCAGGTTGTTCCTTTTGGCCAACTTCAGTTCCTTCCAAGCCACTTTCTTTCGTTGTATGCGGTTAAGTACAACGGTCTACTTAGGTTTTCGTATAGGCTTGTCTATTCCAACTTAAAGCACGTACTCACTAGCTGACCGGCGGTGTTTAAGACGTTTACCTTATCTGATGGGCAGAGTTTAGTAAAGTTGTGATAGGACGGCTTCCATCGAAGTCGACGACCCATCATAGTCAATTCCTAAAACCGTATGTTTAACTTTAGGCTAAGAACCTTTAGTCGCTTTCACCGCGTTGTTGGCCAGACGCTTCATATGTCTTTCCTCTGTCCGAATCCTAATGATATCAGATGCAAGGGAGGTTTTTATATTACTGACCAGGTGAATAATAGGTATCGTACTTATTTTTGACGTATTACGATAGAGTTGCCGAGAAGAATCCTCTTTCCATGGGAAACTCTAGGATTTGGCATGGCTGCAGAAATGAATCATCCTGAGTTTGACCACATCAAGGGCGTATTCTGTAATTGCTTGGGTCATGGTAGTTTTATGGTCACTGATAAACAATTCACTTTGCGGAACCCATTTGGCCAATTCCTTTTCATTGAAGATGTATAGTTTGCCATGTCCATGCGTGCTACGGGATACGGTGGCTGCCGAAATCTATTGGAGTGGGGAATGATTCGTGTTGTCTGTCTCTGGAATCGCCGAAGGGCTTACCACTGTAGCCAAATACGGATGAATAATGCAAAAGTGGCATATTATTTTCCATTATTTTACCGCTTTCGAATGCATCGCAATGCATTTCTTTAGAAATTATGTCTGAATGGCCGATGTTGCATGCGAAATCAATGAATTTAAATGCATTATAATATATTTTTAAAATAGCATACAAGTAATGGAATCGTCGATGACTGCATAGTACATGACGTATGCACTATAGCTTGAGTAATCTAGAAAAAACCATGAAAAGTGTCTCTTAACCTATGTAAGAGCATGTTTGCTGTTAAGAAAATGAATGTTGGGTTGATACTTCTTTTATTTTGTGTAAGAGAAATGTACGAACGCACATGCACACGACCACTATACTATATCAGATCACATAATCGAGAAAGAATGTGCGTATATATATTATCACACATATCCAGTGTTTCAACGAAAAGAAGAACGTGAAAGAAGAGAAAATGATACCACCAAAGAAAGAAAGAAAGAATCATATCCAACGTAAAGAAATGAAAGAAAAACAGTGTAAGCAGGAATACTCGTAACACTAGCAAATTGGGAAATTTAAAGGAAGTGGAAACATTGTTGATTCTTTTATAAAAACAAACAATATATTTAGATGGTGTTATCTGCACTAATGAAAACAAATTGTGCTGCTCATCGATATACACTGTTTGAATGTTCAAATAAGAATAAACATCAGTAGGAGTCGAAAAGTTGAAATCAGCCATATATGAAATATTTAATATTAAATTCGAACCATATTCGTACTTGTGTCTGTCAGTCTGTACGACAAATTAAAACTCCGGCTTTTATATTTTACTATCTTTTGTCTCAATAGCGTCGCTCCTTAACAGTGTCTTTCGAGTATGAAACAAGTAGTACTATTTGTCTCGCAATCATATGTAACATGCACTTAAACATAGTCGGCCCCTATGCTTAACAGATTCAAAATTCACATGCTTGCGGAAATCGATACTTGCCCAGCTCTGCTTAAGTTAATCACAAGTTTGAGAATATTTATTTTTTCTTCAAGAAAAGAATATCATCGAGCTTGTTTTATTTCAAAGCCTGTTTTTGAAATGCTTATTTCCTTCTCACAAAGGAAAGTAGTATATAACTTGTTCCTTGAAATATTTGTTTTTCAATTCTATTTTTATTTGATTCAAAAGATACATCAACAAAAACACACAGTACGGTGTGGATGTGAATATCGTTCCAGAGAAGGCCTTGAACAAGATTCACAAGCACACTCGCCCAAAACCCTAACCAATACTCACAACCATTTCCACTAGACTACGTGTCAGATGTGTAAATCGCGCTCAAAGCATGTAAAATGACATTTAAACTCATGAGAAGTACATAAATAACAGAACCTAGGTTTTTCTGAAATATGTTTTCTCACTAATCATTAAGTAGGGCTCCATGTGATTTTGTCGAGGAAAAGAAAAGTTCTTGAAAAAGTGTGAAACTTGCATGAATCTATTTAGACGTTTGTGTTGATTCAAAATATCGTATGAATTCAGACTGAATTAGGATTTTTCCTGGTCGACAGCTGCTACTAAATGCCAGTAAAAAAAGTGCAAAATCATGTCTCGAGACTAGTATTCCTCGGATTGTTGTTATAGACCAACGTTTTGTTCCTCGATACTTTCATACTGTCTTGTAGCGCTTGAAAAGTACTATCGAACTGTGCTGAAACTAGGTTGACACTCGATTTGAGTCGATAATGTACATAATTTTTTATAGTGTAGGAATATCAAGACAATATCCTTTGTGTGAAGTGATATGAGTTATTGTTTTTTTCCAAATGTTTCTGTAGCACTTGAAAAGATCCATGGAAAATAGATAAAAAATAACTGATTTTCATGCAAAGTCAGATTTTATGTGTAAGCGACATTTATTGACTATGTCAATCGACTTTGATACAGGGCCAACTAGTGCTTTAGATTTGATTCGGTTATAAACCACTTTCACACACTTTCGTTCAGAGTTCGACATGAAAGAAGTCAAGTTTCTCGAGGAGGTCGATTTCATCAGTTAACGAACCTTCTTTTTTTGCTAATATGTGATGAATGTTCTTCGAATGTATTCGCGTATAAATTTATATCATCGATATAAACTAGTTCTTATTGCCATCTGGCAGGTCCTACTTTATGATTAATTACACATTGAAAAGTTTCAGGTCCGTTGGCTATTCCTTGCGGAAGTACAGTAAATTGATAATGATTATCACGAGTTGAGAATGCAGTTTTCGGGACGGGCCTCTTTAAATAGATGTACCTGGAAATAACCAGATTTACAATTGTTGCTAATAAAGAAAAGGACGATATACGGTGCGAAGAAATTGAACAAAAAGACACTCCTAATTTTAATATAATTCACAAGACGAAAAATAAAAATACATCTATTGATATGAAACAAAGTTAGTTAGTGTACAGCAAATGATATAAGACCGTTTCTAGAATCAATGAATAAAGGACAGCAAGAAATAATTTATTATGTTTGAGAATGGTGTATGGACCATTTGAATAATTCTGGCATGGAGCCTATTCGTTTATTTATAACTGGAGGAGCAGAATCAGACTAAAGTCATATCTATTGAAATGTCTTCATTAAGAAGCAAAAAGAATATTTTCTCTAAAAAATATTCAGAACCTGATAAAATATAGATGAAATGCATACATTGATTGCAGTATTTCCGGATACAACAGACATGAATGTCGGACGAGTTATTAATCGCAGTGCATTTGGTATTGGTATTCAGACTAGCAGATTAACTGATTATTTATATTGTGATAAATTGAATAGCTATCGTTGTATACTGCATTCTCTTAAATTGCTATTTGTCGATGAAATTCGGCTCATAGAATCAAATAAATGGGGTACTATTCATTCTCATTTAATTCCTATTATGGGTTTACATTCAATTACAGTTATATTTGGTGATTTAACCATAATTTCTACTGATGATTTTTATCAATGTGCATTTTTTGCTGAGTCAAGTATTTATTATTCTTCATTGCTTTAGCCTGATTGCTTTGAATGCATTGAACTGAAAAGCAATGAAAGGCAAAAAGCAAACTTATCATTTTCAAAAATGTTAAATCGTATACGAAAACTAAAGAAGAAAGAGGATATGACTAAAAACGATTGGGATATGCTTGAAAAATGTCATCAAGATTATTTAAATAAAGAATATCACCCAGAAGCACTACATCTATTTCCTAAAAATGTTCAAGTCAATGCACATAATGAACAAAAATAGAACACGTTTATACTAATACTCGCACATTTTATGAAATCAATGACAATAATAGAGAAATAAAACTAAATGAGTTTAAATCAGCTAAAATACAAAATAAAGAACTAAAACTTGCTAAAAATGCAAGAGTAATGATAATAAAATACATTTGTGTAGATTAAGGTGACTGTTTGGAATGAGCTGAATTGAAAGGATAAAAATTCAAACTCACACCATTTTAGCCATTTATTGAATTGTATTTCTGAGAGTATCGAGTGCATATAAATCATTTTTATTCAATTTTCTCTTTTAATGATAACATCGTCATCAAACACGACACACAAAAAAATGTTTTGCTGCAATTTGATTTGGTCGAAGTCAAAATAGAATGAAAATCCCTCTCTGTCGCCTAGAAATATTTATGATTACGTGTATTCATTTTAGTGGCGTCATTCCACATTAGTACAATTTTGCGTTGCAGCATATTTGTTACGCGATTGCAATCAAAAGAAAGCACGTTGTTCGATGCATTAGGGTATAATTAGTTTTTCTCGTCAAATTGTAAATAATGTGCATGCAGTATGTATTCGACCCTATAAAAGAAATCAAACAATATATTGCTATAGGACACAATTCAATAAATACAGGACAAGCGAAAAAACCAAGTAACCAAGTAGCAGCATGTTTGGGTATGGTGAAAATCGGCGTGAAGAGGAAATGAGAGGTATGGAGAGTCATTTTTTCAGTCTGTTAGCTCTAGGTTTTGAATTTATATTAAAGAGATGATGGGTGGCAGTGGAGGATTTCCAGGTGAGATGATGGGTGGAGGAGGGTATCCAAGTAATATGATGGGTGGCGGTGGAGGATTTCCAGGTGAGATGATGGGTGGAGGAGGGTATCCAAGTAATATGATGGGTGGCGGTGGAGGATTTCCAGGGGAGATGATGGGCGGAGGAATGGGAAATCAACAAGGTGGTATAATTGGTGAAGCTGAGCGTATGATGATGGGCGGAGGAATGGGAAATCAACAAGGTGGGTTTCCTGGTGGTGGAATGGGCGGTTTCTTCTAGACAGCCAGTGAACCATTGGCAGTTAGCAAGAATTCCTAATAAAGAGAGAGCTGTTTAGTTTTTCCCTTTCCTATTGTTTTCTCGATCCAATGAAGTATAACGCTTGATAGAAAAAATGCAACGGTGTTGTTGATTTAACATAGTTGATCAATAATAAAATGAAATGAATCATACATTTCCAAGAGTCTATGCTCTTGCTCGATCAGCTTGTCCAATATAATCTGTTTATCGGAATTTTTTGGAATCGAAGAAACGCTGACAATTGGCATCTCAAGGAATGGCGCACAATTCACGCAAATGTCTGCACTCAGTGCCTTGGTCATTTAAAAAACCGAGCACATCGTTGCTGGACGCTGATGACACTCCCAACATATCCGTCAGTTCGAATTTTCACTGTTGATGCGCCCTATGCAAATATGTCTGATTGTTTTCGGATTACTCGCACGTTGATCATTCTGCCGTAACATGAGTTGTTTCGTGAAGATTATTCTGGTTTTGTCCAGTCATTCTTTTAACAGCAACCAATATTGATATTGTTTCTTTGTTAATATCACAAATTTATACTCTGACACTGATTGAAACAGATACATTTGAGACAGAAAGACTGACTTATTCCAATGTGCGCTATATGGGTCTTGAAAATATTAAACTCTTACAGGTGTCAACTGGCAGAACTCTTGTACAACACTTTTACAATCTTCGTCAGCTTGAAACTCCATTTGAACGGAATGCAGAATATTGTGATGTAGAGATAGGCATGGTCCCGGTTCGGCCTTTAGCTACACTGATGCAATTTAAATTAGTCCGTATGCATGAAAAAAAAGTAAAGTGAGCAGTCAATCTTCAGTGGCATCAACTAATGCTAGTGTTGAACATGAATTTGCTTTCGGAGAAGATAATATAACAAAAAGACGTTCAAGATTGCCTCCTGAAACATCAAGTGATATTATTTTTTACAGCTCGTTTGAAAACTATAATCAAAAAAATGTTCAAAACCAAAACAAGATCAAGAAATGATATTTTTGAACTCTTCTCAGAAATTCCTTTTATATTCTAAAAGGTCTCTTCTTATTTCCCTTAATAATGAGGATTGTTTTTCGTAATAAAAACGTATAGCAAGTAATATGAATAACGAAACCGTGATTTTTTTATCTAATACGAATTCGAGGGTGCTCATGTAATTCTCTTCATACCTGTTAGGGATGGGTTTAGAATAAAAAACAAAAGGAATTTTGTCCTTAACTTTAAGGTCGTTTTATTTCGTATATATCGAATAAGTTCCTTTTTCTTCGCACGCACGCACATACACACACACGTATAGATGGAATAATCGGAAATTGGAAAACACACATATATGTTTATATATATATCAAAGAGAGAGAAGAGAAGATGAAAGAGAGAAAGAGAAAAAGATAGAAAGATCAAACAGAAAATATATGTGAGGAGATCGGCCTGTAACAATACCTTCTCTTAAATATGATGATATCAAATTTTACATTTAATGTTTTTATTTTCATAAAAATTGAAACAAAACCATAATGACAAATGGTAGCGATGATAATGTTTGAAATAATAATAATAACATAAGCAATAATAATAAAACGAACACAGACGATAGCAGATAGTATCACAATGTCTTTCTTGAAAAATAAAGTGAACACAGTCAAAACACAAGAGATCGAAAACGAGTGACGCAAATGAAAGAGTACGTCACAGAGCTCCGCGGGACGACAAAAAATTTGTCCCGTCCCGTCCCGCATCCCGTACCACCTTAACCGGTCCGTCACATCCCGCTTTATTCGCTTTTTAGGGTCCCGTCCCGTTCCGTGTCCCGCGCTACCTGCCCCGTCCCGTCCCGTCCCGCATTTATTAAGATGTCGAGTACTGTTAGAAATATAAGAATAAGTGCTAAAACATTTTCGACATGAAGCAAAGCCTTCAATTCGTTTAGAATGACCATGATGATTAACGACCGCAGGAAAACCAAACGTATTCCAGCAACCAGACGTTCGTTTACCCGTATTTTCTAAAACCACATATTCATTGGGCTTTGTTTTAAGCATAATTCGCAATTGAGAACATGTAAATTTATCTGAATTACGATTTGAAAACGATGGATTGATCAATAAGACATTGGAATCACAGGAAGTAATATTTTGTCCACCTGAAATGGCAATTGGTGACAAAATTTCAGGAGAAGACATTATTTATTTATTCGTTAAAACAACAACTGCTAATGTCTAAAAAAACAAAGATATTATTTCTAAATAATAAAAAAACGATCGGAATGCCGTAAACAATAATTAAAATACAATCACTGTATCGATTCAAACAAGTGATAAATTATCATTGTGTGAAGACAAGCAATCGAATGACCTCTAACGTCGAATGCGTAACTCAATACATACATGTCGCAAAACTGCAATGAATGCACAATACTTAATGCCAATTGTGCTTGTATCAACTTGGCGGGACAGAGAAGTTAATTGATCTGGTCCCGTCCCGTCCCGAGAAGAATAAGTTCTGTCCCGCTCCGTCCTACCATCTTTTCATTTTTACTGTCCCGCGGAGCTCTGGTACGTCAGAATCCAAAAGCAATTAGATTCAAGGAAGAAGAATCAGATCTGGAATCCATGAGGATTCATGGATCCACCAGGAGCTCGGCATCTGAGGATCTGCTTTTCCCCTTTCATTAGATTGGGAATATTAGCATGATGGAGCGACATCTACTGACGCTAACATATTCTATTTTGTTTTTATATTTATTTATGTTCTCAAGTGTTTTTTGTTTTCTTTTTGTACGATACATAGTTAGATGAACTTCACTATGCTAAATGTGAAAAGGGTAAAAATAAATAATAACTAAAAGAATGTATATTTATATAAATATAAATGTAATAAATAACAGTCATTCAGAACGGGTTAAAATAAAGATTGCATAGTTTTAGTTCTCTGCAGTAAAATTTCAGAATCTTCTTTTTCTGTTCGGTTCATTTTAAACCAGCTTCGATTTGGTTCGGCTCGATTCAGGTTTCTCAAACTTCTCTATAGGTTTCGGTTTGGTTTGAATTTTGAAGAGTCCGGACCACTCCCATCTCTGCTGTGAGTTGCTCAATGCGTTACTTGATTGCCAACACTTACTACATCGCAAAACGCTAAAGAGAATGTTCATGAGAGAATCAAACACGGCCGGAATAATGTAAATACCAGACGCAGAAATCGTGCGTCTAAATGCATTTTTCTTATGAAACGCATCTAGGCGGGGTTAAAAACTGACGAAAGCCGCGTCAAAATGCGATTTTGCATGAACCGCTCTTAAATACGACTGGAGCTAGAGTTCGAAAGCGTCTCATCGCATTCTGTTTTGAAGCCGTGTCTCTATTGAGGTGTCTTTTGCGTCTAAACGCAATTTCAGTTCGAACCGTGTCTAGCTGCGCTTAATTCACTGTCGTGTCTGCCCACAGTTTTGTTGATCGTCGCGTCTTAATGCAGTTTTGTCTGAAAACCGGATCTCCAGTGAATTATTTCTTCCATCAAGACAGTGTTTTAGTTTTTACCGCGTCTACTCGCGAAAAATGTTAGATTCCACCGTATCTAGAATAATTCGAAATCCTTGATTTTTAAGTATAGAAAACTCGATTCAGAAATCCAGCAATAGAAAAAAAATAATTAAAAGATTCATTTTTAGGAAGCAAAACGTAAAATCGGTTTTCTATTAAACTAATTTATTTCGAATAATGGAATGTCGATGCGAGTGATACAGTACAAACCAACACCCACACCCTTCTGTAGTGATTATTATCGTCTCTGCAGCTCGAACGCGATCGCTCATCAAGAGACAACAGAGCTTAAAACTAAATTTTCTGGAACAATTTCATTTACACAAGCACTTGCCATTATTACCCATAATTCTTGTTTCTCTGACTACTCCGAGACTCATTTCATTTATCTCAAGTTGCATGAAATCGGCATGTGATCTAGGGCTTTTTATTTTCGGTTATTTCATTTCATTCTTTCCGGCTTACTCATATTTCCTGTCTTTGTGTTGCCATCCAAAATTCACAGACATGAGTTTAGTGGCATCTTCAAGAAACTTCGAGTTATGAGCTAGTCAGTGGAGTACTATAGAAAAGAAAATCATGGTATTATTCGGTTGAGCCAAAATACGTATAGAATACAGCTTTCCTCGTTTTTTTGCTTCTGTCAAATGTCATTGTACAATAAAATATCATCCGATCATTAAACTGATTTCTTTCCCAGGAAAAGAATATGCAACTTGATTAGATGTGTCATCACTTTTTTGACAAAAAAGGCGCCAGTCTGGTAAAGAGTTCAAATAGGGCGGTCCCTATTTCGATTTGAAACATATATCAGAGGAACTTTCTGTATATTATCATGCATTTGCCCCTGACTTTGATTAAGGCAGGAAAATTTTCTAAAACCATACTGGATTTTGGTCCTACATGCATACATTTGTGTCTACATTACCATACCTTCTGCTGTTCAACTTTTCGATCACGCATTTCTATTTTGGTTTGCATAATAGCAGTAGATACGTCTGGTTTCGCTCTACAAAACGCCTATAGGACGACGTTCTGAAGATTTAGACTATAGCTTGACTATAATATTCAAAGAAATAGTTATGTGAACGTCACCTACGTATGGCGAGGCTACAACTGATATCTGTGATTACGTGGAATTTAGGACAAAATTGGTTCGTCGCATCATTTCCGCGATCGAACATTTGTCACTCAATAGACCAAACGATTTATCAGAACCGACAATAATCCTTCACACGCCAGTATTGTTCATCTACTGTCAAACATATCTGAGTCCCGAAGTGCCATTGAAAAAATACGACATCCGATTGTGCAAGTCACATACACATTGCCCTTTACGACGAATTGAAGAACATTCCGTTGAACACTGGCAGTTGTCTGGAAACGGACGATCATTTCCGATCTATAACTACGTGAGAACAAAACTAATCGGATCTGCACAACGCTTACTAATTTAACTCGACTAGAAATGTAAAAAAATTGAATGCACTCAAGAACTGACCTACGATTTCACGAATCATCGATGTTTTAGTGACAATACGTACTTGGGCGCTTTCTTCTATTACTAATGAGCGACCCAGTGGATGCATTGACCTTCTTGTGTTTCAGCTAGTGTTGAAATACAAGAAGGTTGATAGAGGAAGCAACTATGACATTCAAAACAGAGACTCTCGATTAGTTAACGACTACCCAAAGTAAATCAGTAAAGCATCTTCGTCTCAAATGAGATGAGATAGTTGAAGGCTGCCGTTCCCTCGAGCAATCCAACATGATCAAATGCATTGAAGTGAAATGATCTTCAAAGTGTGGGTGTCAGTGTTGGTAGATGTAGGTGTAGAGTCTATATGAAATGAAAGAATAATCAGGCACATTAAGGTATAGATCGATTTTTACATTCACAGACCGATGGATAATATTAGAAAGCAAAAGTAGTCGGGCTGATCTTTCATTTTTCAGATTATATATTAATAACGAAAGCTGAAAGGTATGCTCGAGTTCCACATTCTAGTCCGAAAAAGACCACACCTGCAGCATTACTTTTGTCTGAGCATGGAAACCTCGGGAAAATGGTAATTTTTTTCTGAACCAATTAATGTAAGTACATGCTTCCAAGCGATATAGTGGTAATATGCCCTTTTTGGGAGACAGGTAGTAACAAACAGAGTTTACTGCCGGGTTCTTATCCATTCATATAAGTGACAAGATCTGTGCTCTTCTATGTTCTTTGCTCTCTCTACACAATGAGACCCGCAGCTTCTTTTTGCTTTCTAGTGCTCAACAGCAATAGTGTTTTTCCGACATACGGAAATGTCGGTAGGTGCTTTAAGTATGAAAGAAAGCTTTTTTTCTTGTTTGTGATTACATTAGTTTAATCAAGCGTTCACTTTCCAACTTAGACAAACGATTAACAGAAGTTGGAATTTTTCTAGCTTCATATGCTGTTTCTTATAAATAGGTAGCACTGTGACTATAATAGCAGAGCATTTCTGAGAGAAACTTCATCAACTCTATCACAACAATCTCTACAAGAATAGCAGAACACGATCACAGATGAATCGAGACTTTACTTCAACAACAGGCAGCGTATTCCCGAACACCGTTAGTACCTTGAATGCTCCATCAATGATTTCTACTGAACCCAAAGGAGGTAGCCCCTTTCAACTCATGTTTTGTATTCATGGCAGTCCTGGCAACTGTCCAGAATGCGAAGCATCAATGGCCGCTAAATAAAAATGAGTCCATCCAATTCTATTATGATGAACTTGTTGATGTCTGCTCTCGCATTGTGTTTCTGTCAATGTGTTATGTCCTTATTCCCTCTTCTTTGTTTGTAATCATCCATTCACTATTTTATCTCATACAAGAAATTTTCCACATCAGCAGTATTTTAACGAATTGTATTTCATGTAAAAATATATTTGAAAAGGATTACAAACGTTACTGTCATCAATAAAACTTGATTAGTATCTCTAGAGTAAACTGTTTCAACGTAATATTGGTGCACTCTTGAGAAAGTAGTTATGGCTGCTTTCCTTCTAGTTGAGCGTGTGTACGTAAATCAACTAGAGAACATATCAGTCGATATGCCTTTGACATAAACCTATGTGCTGTTCCAGTCTTTTACTTTCAACAACCCATCAAATGAAAACGAGAATAAATTACTATTAAATAAATATGTTTGAATAAATCTAATGAAAAGAAAGGCAAAGTCTAATTTCACCGACGTGATTCGTGTTAATTTATTTCAGTAGTGAAGCCCTCATTGGAATACGGCGCTCGTCGATTAAGGAAATTAAGAAGTTCAAAGAAAAACATAAGATAGATATGAATAAAAGATTACGAGGGTGTAGGGGTGAGTATTCTTACTATCTGCAGTCACACCCACAGTGTCCCCTTCCCCAATGACACGTGCTAGAGGAAATGAAAACGCATGCAGAATCACATAATTAGATATAGCGCACTAAAAGGAAAAGGCATAACTCGAAATATGTATTCGACGAAATATAATCTAGTAATTTGAATGAACTATCATTGATTGACATACATTTAGGCGGCTTTCATCCTGAACAAAAGTATTATGATGAGACTTAATATGTCCTGATTTATATCGAACTTACTCATTTTTTTCCAAATTGTATCCTGCCTATATTTTCCAAATTTCTAGGCATAGGCCACTACGACCCGCACGATTGGCGACGAGTTACTTAGAGCTTTAATTGGTTACATCTCAATTAACGCTTGATATCTTTACCACTTCGGATGAAAATCAAGGATATGAAACAGTCGTAGCATATATTCAATATGAAACATATATATATATATATATTGATTTATTTTTCACATACACTCTCAGTTTAATAATAAGAAAGCACGGAATGATAAGTAACAAGTCGTAGCATTTACTATTCTATTTTAAGTGGTAGTTGTCTATGCATTGTCAATGCATAATATTCTTATTTTGAATTGTATAAGTTTCTCAACCAGCGACATTGTATAATCGATTGATATCATGAAATATTGGATCGGTATATTAATTATCGGTTTACTCGTATTAGTAGCTTGTGGCAATAGTTTTCGATTGACATCAACGTTACTCACACTAAATTATGACAGTAATTCAATGTTAACTGGTAGCATTGGAAGTGATAAGGCAGAGACAGATGAGGAAGAAATTCAAGGGAACTCCACTACAGATGACGATGACAATTCATCGTATCATAATGAATCGGACGGAAATAGCGATGATAGCGAATAAAAACAACACATGGCCGTCGAATTCAACTATATTTTAACGCATACCTTTTTCTTACCTTGAAAACAATTGGATACATCATAATTCAATTAAATACATATAAAGATAAACGTTTGCGGTATTGTACTCAATTAACACTATCTACTCATTATCTTTCCGAATTCGAAATTACAGGAAATTATTTTCGAATAAATCTATGTTTAATCATTTGTTTAAAAACTTTGTTACAACTTTCTATTTTACTTTAGAAAAAACAACAGTGACTCTCACTTTTTAGAAAAAAAATCGTTTCATTTGAGTTTTGACTGCAATTACTAGTTTCAGGAAAAGATTCATCAGTTGGATTGTTGCTGTTTTTCCGTTAAAAAATTGGTAACTTATTGAATCATTTTCGATCGTCGCTTTCTGTATTATTATTATTGTTGAACGATAAATTCGATGACTAATCGTCCTTTGAATAAACTATGAAAATGAAATCCGTCTTATCTTTATAAGTTCTATTCAGACATATTGTGAGCAAAGTACAGACGTATGAACAAAGCTTATTGAAATAGATATAACATAATGACATTTGCCTGTAGCAAGGCTTGCAGAAAACTTTGATTAGACTTGATTTATGAATAATTCTTGCACCAACGACTTCGATGATGGCTAGGAATCTGAAGTCAGATTTTAGTCACAAGCATAAGAGATCGAGCTAGTAGATAATATTGGACTCAAAACAATGTGAAAAATGGCAACCATCGAATTCCAACAAATAGAGAAATAACTTCTGGTTAAAGACGATCTTGAGTTATGATCGTCGATTTTTAATATTATAATAGGATTAGTCTGTCTAGTGTCAGATATCTGAAAATAGATCTTTCACTGTCTTGTATTTAAATTTTCAAGATCGAGTAACATTTCTGAGCCTTTTATTTCAATGAATACGTAACTTATTTTGTAATACGCTTGCAACAGTATTTCTACGGCTTATAATTCAATATACTATAGGTTATTATATACAGATAAATATTTACTAGCATCCGCATCAATAGCATCGAATCGTTCGTTGTAAGAAGGATTCAGTTGTGCACGTGTCTCGTCGCCCATGATCGATTGTTCTATCTTGAATGAAATAAATTTGAGTATAATTTATGCTTTATCCAAATACTCGTTAAGTCTCTTAAATAAATATATATATACGTGAATATGTAACTGAAAATCTTGAACACACGATTGTGTTAGTTCTACGTGAGAGTCGTTGATTCTGACACATACATCACAAATTGTAAAAGAAAAACTTTAAATCAATCAACTGAACTAATTCTATGAAATAATAGGACATTTCTTTTTCTTGGAAATTATTGTAATAGTTGTTGCATCACAATTACAGCTTATTCGATGCTTGTATACTCTGTTGAAGTCTTGACTTTCAACACATAATTCATAAACTCTAAAATTCAACAATAGTAACATCAAATGATATTATTGAACAAAAAAACTTTTTATTCTATTCAAGTTCTCACGATTGCGATTTTTTGAATTGATCGATTGCTGGATATTATTCTTACGACATGGTACATCTATTTGATGGTAATTTCTCTATTCTTCGTCTCGTGAATAAAGTGTTTAAGAAAGCTCGTTTATTATTTATTTTCGTGAAATCGATATTCATTCTGAAATTTAATTAACCTTTATTGCTTCAACGATAATCTCATTCGTAAGAAACCAAATTGTAATTAATGATATTTTTTCACAGGTATTAAAATGCATAGATAGTGTTGTCCAAAAAACAGCGTTACTAAGCAACGCAAGAAGAACAAAGATGATATTGAGAAGATTGAAGCAAATTACTCCATCGATTGGATCTTTCCAAGTTCTGCGCTCGAAGCAATATGCAAGCTTTTTATCTCTTTCTTTGTGACTCACATAACAGTATCCTGGTAACTTGTTAGCATTGCTTTAACATGCCTGTTTGCAATTTAGATACTAGTTCTTTGCCATGACTCTTACCTTTTGAATCGATATCTGTGTGTTTAACTTGGAAGAAAAAACGATAGGCTATCGCATGCGATCGTAAAAAAACAGAAACAAGTTATTATGATACAAAATTACATGAGAGATTCAGAAATGATCAGAATCATGAGTGTAGTACAGGTGGTGCAAGAAATATTGAATAAGTTAACAATTGGTTTTCTGGATTTTGATATGATTTGACATTAGTTCTTGAATAGAGATTACTTCTATAATAGTTATGCGTTTCGCAATTGCATTTATCCGTTGGTTTGGCTTAGTTTTTTGGATTTGTTTTCAATCTAAAATGATTCCAATCAAACAGTTCTTTTACATTGGAACCAGATCTAAACTATTTCGTAGCAATTTTAAACACTTGGAATTGTTATCTCGTTTCTCGGACTTTATCTGACAAAGCATCATCAGATTTGGATGATTGAGGAGCAAATTCTAAATCAGATCCAAAATTTTGTAGGGCAAAGATCAAGGACTTGGATTTGTTACACTGTTAGTTGAATGAATGATTTTATTCTGTGTTAACCATGTCACTTTCGTCGGATTATAAACCATAGTCTCTGTGAATCTATAAGAATTAATTTCCATCTAAATTATTGAAGAATAAAGCGATTTGAATGATTACATTTTAGAAATCAGGAAGCAGAATGATCTTGCACTAGCGCTAATTGTGTTGACTTCTAGTAAACTATGCCATTTATCATTTGAAATGTCATGAATTTACTCGAAGATGGCACTCTTAAGAAAAAGAGTCATCAACAGTAATAGGTAAAATAATGGTCTCTATACTGATCTATCTATTTAGTTATATCGAACTTTGGTACATTCTATTTTCGTAATTTCGTTCCAGTTTCGACGTACAATATTGATAAGAAAAAAGGAAATTTAGGTTATATTGTTGCTGATTTTGTTCTACTTTTATATGTTAACAGTAAAATTAGGTCACATAACATTTTATTCTTCGTGTAGTTTTCAGCTCACATTACCACCGAACGAATGTTGATATGAACAAAATCACAAACGTTCGTCGAACTCAAGTGAAAATCCTTCAAGCGATCTAGAACAACCGTTCAATCCTTAATGTTTAGTTTATTGTAGTTGAATCTTTTCTCGTGGATTCTATGTATTCATGACTTCGAAATGATAAATGGTTCAACGAAAATGATTGTAACAAAAAATCGATTTATAATCAATCAAAAATTTTTCAAAACATCAATTGAATGAATTAATGCTAATGAAAAGTATTCGATTTCGACACAAGTAATAAATTGCAATGGACTCGCTAGATTCTTTGATCATAATTCTTTCCGATTCAAGAACAAGAATATTCCTGACGAAAATCACTTATTTTCGAGAAATTCGACTTGTAATGATATTTCTATTTAAAAAAAGATGAAATCTGATTTGCAATCTCACTCACATCTCCTTAGTAAATCCATTGAAAATAAGATTGAATTGTTTTATTTGAAATCACAAAAAAGAGCATACATATTTTCTGTATTCACACAGCTTTTCGCTTCATTTATTGCCTTCAATGACTAGTTTTCCAATTACATATTCATTTTAACTATAATAGTTCGATTATTGGCGTTTTAGCTTGTTAACCCCCCACAGCCTTCGGTTCACCACTGTTACCATTGAGTATGTCTGCTTCTGAAATCATGCTAATGACTTCTAATTAAATACATAATAAGCAATTATAAGTAAATAATTAAAAAATCTACTCACGGTTATCAACTACTTCACTGTTAAATTCTCCACTATTGCGAGGATCGCCTTGTTCATTATTTTCGTAACCCATGAACAAGAGTTCTACAATAAATGAAAACGACTTATTTAAAACTTTAAATCAACGTTCATCTACGAATATTATCTACTATGTCTCTTTGTATATATAGGAGACTTGACGGTACCATGCTCTATTTTTTTTCGTACCCGATTAATAATGCTATGACCAATCCTAATAAACCAAATTTTTGCATCGGATCAACTAAGTAGTCTCGCATGCATTTTTAAAGACAAGAGAGCCTCATCAAACAATGTTACAAATGTTACGACTCGAAGCGAAATGACTGTATTCATAGATTAGAAACATATGTGCGTGATCTCATAAACTCGTATCTATTTGTTCAATTCAACCTCATTTTGTGTTGATCCGTTTCTAGTTTAAATATCATAACTACCAATTGCTATCGTATTGATACTCAGACGAGCATAGACACTTGCTAAAAAGTTACTTACTTTTTTCGTGTGATAATGAGTCGGTAGGTTAATTATGAGATTACAGCTGAAATAATTTCCACTATTTATATACACGTAAAAGGGCGTAAGGTCCATGTACACATAGGCTCACGTCAGTACGACAGAACGATAAATATTTGTCGATGATACTTTGTAACTTGTTATAGAAGAAAACGATACACTTCGATTTTCTGTTGGATAATTCCAACTGAAGGAAGAAACGCTAATTGGAAAAAATCCAAGTTAATTTTATTTCTTTTTGTAAGTTAGGAAGCAGCTGCTGCTTAATCACTCTCTAGCATCGATTTGTATTCGAAGAAAAGAATGTGGTTGACAAGAAAGACTCCATCGATATCCTTACACACATTAAACTTCTCTACTACCTGTGTGTAAACTTTCGCTATTTTACGTTGCAAAAATTTTTGCTCACCGTTCACACTGCATAACATTTGAGTCCGTGTCGTTATGTTTCTTATACTTTATGTAGTATGAAGATTATAATCTGATTTTTATTCTTAAATACTATTTTATCTCTTAATTTGTCTGTGATAATATTATGAAATCTATGATGAACTTTTGTCCTTGAGTTTTACATAACAGTTGATCTTGTAGAAAGAATCAGTGTATGAAAGATGCACTTTCCCCCTCTCTTTTTTTGCTCTAATTTTCAGTTTTAATCGTCTCCATTGCAAACAAGTGAAAAAGGCTTGACTTCTACCATATTTCTTCGTATTCATAACAATGATTCTGATTGTTTTGACTAAATTGACCTTTGTCAATTGTGTGTCTTATGCTTTAACTTTGAATACCTACATTTATCATAGAGAGTAAAAACTAACACCAAATGTAATAGGCAACAGCTCTCGAATTACAAAAGCCTTTGTCAACTATTAAGATTCTATTGAATCACGTAATCTGAATCCAATCATTCATTAATGTACATAAAAATGAGTCCTAAGGGAATGCCTTTCAGAAATGTTCTGCGAAACTTCCATTGTTGAATCTATTTTTCAATCTAAATTTAAATCTGAATAGAATATTTTACTGATCACTATCTAAAAAAACAAGAACTAGTTTGATGTGACTACTCATTTATCAATGAAGAAAAGATAAACATAGAAATTTCCGTAGTTACGAACATTTCAAACTGAAAACATGATAAATAAGTTCGTCAAAGAAATAATTTTAATGAAAAATTCATGCCTTACTGTTAAAGTCTTTGAGAAAGAAGCATATTTCAAAATTTCGATATTAATACGAGATTCATTGAAGACAAGTTTGTTCATTGAAAAATTTGCAATTCGAATTTCAAGAATTGATCTCTTTCTGTGTGTTAGCACGCTCTAAAATAGTCGTCAAAGTTTAGAACAAGATTTCGCTCGTAAGACATGTTTCGTTTAACTCGACGAAACGAACAACTTTGTTCAATTGAACTACATTCATGCAAACTACAACTTACCTATGCAACGCATGTTGCCCTTATGGCAACATTACGCAAAATAGAGAGGAATGATATCGAGAGACAAAAGAATATCATGATTGATGTTTTCGTTCATTATCTCCTTGAGTTCGAGTATGGTACGTAAATTTTACTCAGTCATGCAGTTCAATCACAATCTTCGACGGCAGCAAAATCTAATGCTGGTCTCCGAGTACGATTTTTTGACAAAATACGAATTCACACAGGATCATTCCTATATCGAATTATAATGCAAACTAAACTTTTGTTTAAAGATGTTTATATCATTTATTTCTGTCACTGAAAAGATTTGGATCAAATACCATCAAATGTTTAATAAAAATATTTGTTGAAGGATGAAGATAAATGATAAATATTGGACATAATTATACGAATAGTACTTCTGAATGCATTGGATTTTTTTTCTCGTGGAACTAAATAATCAATCAGTGATTTTTCTATGGAATTGAAACCTTGTTCATGAGCTATCGAATTCATAACTAAACTACCATTTAGTCTTATAAATATATTCTGAAATTGAATCCACTAGACAAGGATCAATTATTTGATTAATGAACAAGTAAGAGTTATTTTGTTACTTGTTTTTAGACTTTGAAATTCGATCGAAAGCTCATCAATTTCGTATCAAAATGTTCAACCCAACATGCTGTTTATGCTGATATGGGCCAATTGTACATCTTATGCACCGCGCGCTCTATTTTGGCATTTCAATTCTAGAATGTAAAACGATTGTTTTAGTTATTGTCTTTTCATATAATCTACAAAAATTTAAGAAGTTAATTTGTTTTGCTAATTTGGAAGCGTATATGAATATTTATATAATTACGTTTCATCGATATATGCATGTATATCCGTACACGTGCGTATCAGAGGCAACAAAAAAACATTTTAAAAGGCATACAAACATTTATACTTAACATTGTCTTTGTATGAATATTTGTTACTTAAAATAGTCAGTTACTTTTCGTTTAGTTTGTTCGGTAGGAGAAAGAGACTTGAAGATTGTATTTAAAATAGGTGGTACTGTAGAGAACGTTCGAAGAATAAAGATTACGAATGAAATTTTGACTTTTTAAGGACTTTTCTAGATCTTTTTCCATTTTAAATAAGTAAAATAGGACAAATTACAGGATTTTTTGAAAATATCTTAATTATAGGTCGAGTCAGACTCCCAGTTGAATCTTATGTGTGGATCAGAAGAGGCAAAGATTTTCTATCTTTTTAAAAATTGACCCTATAAAATAGTATTACTAATTACTAGTTGACTCTCTCGTAAATATTGAATAGATCAGTGAGATATCGATACAACCTCAATGTTCGAAAACGATTCGCGTGGAAGAGGTGTTGAAGAGTATCCTATCACAAATTGACATCATTAAATGAAGTGGAAATTTAATTGTAAAGAAAATTTCTCCATTTTCAATTTCAATCATATTTCAATAATCATGTATCGTCTTTTGTGGTGATCTTTCACACATAAATGTCAATCTACTCGTTTCAATCGAACGGTATGTCATTTCAGATCAACCTTGATATTGTTTTTATCGATTTATAAAGACGAAAAGTTTGATAACTATGAATGAGAATCTATTTCAACGAATTAAATGCAATCCTCGACAGACACGATATATTGCAAACTAATAAGAAAAATTTCTAACAAAGTTCATTCAAAATAATTACCGTAGTTGTAAGTGGAAGTCATTTTTAGACAAGTTACATAGAGCTCAATAAATATTATCGACTTCAAAATTATTTAAAAAACAACGAGTTCTCAAACTTGAAGAGAATTTCTTATCCCTTTTTCGATATATATCGAACATCAACGAAATTGTAGAAGTAACACGAACCCAACTTTGCTCCAGAACATACGAGTTTAAGCAGCAGAAAAACATGAGAAAATACGAGTGTATGGGATGAACTCTCTTGAACTGAATCAGACGTTCGTATTTGCATCCGACAGCAATCTTCTCCAGATACTTAAATTTCAATATTACAGAAAAAAACTTTGATAATACTTTCAACTTAATCAATATATACGTGATTCGAGCTTGATAAAGATTTCAATGTCAATGTTTAACCGTTTCTTTTTTCTTTATATTGTAGCTTGTTGAAGCGATGACAATTCAATGTCGATCGACCGATGTGTGAATGTAGATGTATGTGTAAAAGAGAATCATTCTCTGCGATATCCCCTCTCCACTGAATCATATTTATATCTTGTTTTTTACAATTTCTAAAATAAACGATTGAATTTTATTGTTTTAGTTATTCAGTCATTCATTTATTTGAAAATATTAATAACGAGTTTTTTTTCCTAGTGTAAATGCATACATTCTCTTATGTTTTACAAGTGTCATTCACGTTATTTATTTGTATCAGTCGTGTTGCTAGACGAAGAATTCGATGAGTTATCATCCTTCGAATAGAAAATTGAAATTTAAGATTCATCTAATAGCGTTATTAAAACTTGTTCTTACTTTGTTTTCTATGCTTGATAGCATTTCTTCAGCTTCTAATAAAATACAAAAGAGTTAGTTCGATAAAAAAAAACATAATAGATCTACTCACGTTTATCAGCGCCAGCAACATCTAATGGTTCTCTGAAGTAACGATAGCCTTGTTCAGTATTCTCTTTGTCCATGTTCGTGTTTGTTCTATAATGAACGAAAATACTTTAATTCAAAAATGGTTTTCTCTATCAAAGTATTGTTCTCCAATCTCTCAATCTTCACAGCACTTTATGAATGAAATCAAAGATTCAAAATATGCCAGAATTTATTTATACTACTTGTGAAAGAATTCTCTTCGGAAATTCATCTTATCATATTTTCAGTTGAGAATCTCTTTACAAACTATTTAACTTTAACTTTTATTGATTTTCCAATCGTTGGAATTACTGTTGTCATTCAAGAATTTTCATTTATTAGCCATTCTGCCAAAGTTTTCAAATAGAATGTTGAACAAGCTAATACTAGAAATTCGAATGTCATGTTGTTCTTTGAACGTTTAACATATTAACGTAACAGACTGAATTACAAGATGATTCGATAAATAATAATACAACTATCCATATGAATCAATTGACAATTCGAGAATGGAAGTAAAGAAAAAGCCATCATCCTCATGTTCGGTGTCTGTAAGCTGTAGTGATGTAGATCTAATAGTCACAGTCGAATACTAAACATCTCAATCACCGATCGATGGGGATGTTTGCAAAGGCTACACGACATGTTATTGTCAATAAAAACTCGGTTAACGAATTAATTTTCTTTTTTTCGTATAATCCGTTCTGATGGTATGAATTCATCTCCAACCGCCTGCAAACTTTCTGCTAATAATATAGATTTCTCATCTTATCGATTTCAACAATATTTTCATTTAGTTTTCTTCGATTAATTGATACAATTTTATAATTAAATTCACATTAATTCAATACTGAATAATATAGCGCTTACCGTTTATTGTAAAATAATATTTATGGATGTCGACAATCAAAATTTTATTTGTGCTTACTTTCAAACTATTCGTGTATTTATATACATGTATGAGTGTATAAACAATGACTAAATCACAGAATGCTAAAAGATTTTACTGAGATTAATTTTATATTGAAATAAATGACCAAATTTTATTGTTGGATATTTCCAAGCACTGAAAGAAACACAAGCAGGCAAAAATACGAGCACTCTTCCTTTCTTCTTTCTATTCATGTCATAGCAACTGGCAAGTCAAAGATTTTTTTCCAACTTAGAAAAAAATTCAATACGAAAGCTTTAAAATCAATTGTTACATATTATTGTTTTCTAACACAAATACTAATTTGACTTCATATTTCGTCTATTCTTATTTAGTTTGATACTTTTTAGTCAGGAAAAAAATCAACTTAAATATATCATGCATAAAAAAGAAAAATAACAGCTATTTTTATACACATATATAAAAAATCATGGAAGACAAATAATGACTTTTAAACTTTATCAACCAGTACATTATATAATTCTAATATTTGTTGATTCGAAAAACATAACATACCTTACAAATCATAGTGAACCAGTGAAAAAATTTCAAGACAATATGTTTATTGTGTAATGCGTATCTTGACAGATGTGTCGCCACAAGCGGGAATGATGCATAATTCAATAGAAGCTATTGTTTGTGACACAGGAAAAATTTTTGTCTGCATCTTGTTCCATTTGAGAACGTATTTTTATCGATGTTTTTTTCTACACGTATTTTTTACAACCGAAGACTCTATTTTAATTTAATGCTCAGCTGGTTTTTATTGTGTGATATATGAAAAGATACTTTATGTAGGCAAAAAATTGTGACGTTCTTTTGTGTATCAATCATTCATAGAATGACCTTGTCATACGTTGCAGATTTTTATGAATTTTCTTAATGGCATTCACTTCTAAGGAAGAATCTTCTCTCATAAGCATGTATTTTATGTCATCTTGAATTGAAATAAACCGTAACACTCAGATAATATATCTACATCTATTTGGATTATGGATTGCTTTGATGACCTGCTTATTAGCCATAAAAGAAGAGGAGGTGATATCGTTTGGTTTTAATATCAAGTAGACTACATCTGAGAAGTTAATATTTATATCGAAAAATATTAACATACTATTTCAGTATCAAATATCGATTCCAATAAACACATACCAACAGGGTCTACTGTCCTTATCTTTTATGAAATTTCTTTAGTTTCGTTATCTCATTCGAAAATATAACAATTGTTACACAATTCTGACTCATATGAAAACTATAGAAGAACTGATGATATCCGTAGAATACAATATGGTTTCTATGGAATCGTGTATAAACAAAACAAAAAATGAATAAAAGAAACGACTTGCTGGGATTCACTTATCAATAACAAACTATATAAGACTAAACCAATATCGTATGACATGAACTTGTTTTTACTACATCAATAGTACACTAAAAACAATGAGTTTTTATCTGACAAACGTAGTTTTTGAGTATAATACTTAACGATGAGAAGTGTTTTAATTGAAATCAGACTAAAGATTTAGGAACAATCTTTTTAATGAATGTCATAGAGATATTTGAATGTGATAGATTTTTTATAATGAACCTTTCATTTTATTCGAAATTTGATGAAATACAAAAATCAAAACTAAATTCGTCTCATCACTAATCTATAATTATAATGATCTACTGGTTGAATTACTTCAACAGTCATTTTACATGTTAATAAATCATTGACAAACAAATGATTTTCAAATCAGAGATTACTAAGTAATATCAATAGTATTTTTATTGATTCGATTTATACTTGATTGTTTACTTTTAGCGAATAATTCAATACAATGAAATTCAGTATCGGAAAAATGTTGACTTTGGGTACGAGTGTGATATCAATGTCTTCCGTGCTCCGAGACGAAAACCCACACCCGAACCGCCGACGCAAAAATCCTATTTTTTTCAAGGCCACAGGTTTTCTTTTAGTGGTTGATGCCGGTTTAATAAACCATGATGCTCTTTATTATAACTACGGTGACATTTCACTTTGTTTAAAAAACGGTTCTATGAATTTGAAATACATCTATTCATTATCATTCTCATTTTAATCTGATACATCAGAAGACACTTGATCTAGTGCAAAAGAACGTTTTCAATTTATCTGCAAATTATTCTGGTAGAAATTTCCGAAATCGACTAATAAAAAAGCTGCAACTATAATTTATTTTTTAATCTATTTTTTTTTTCGAGGACGGGTTGAAGCGAAGCGACAAAAATAGCAGTATTAGTTATTCGATAAATTAATCAAAACACATGATTGCTAATGTAGACTGTTGCAAGAGACTTCATGTGATAGAAGACTCATTTCATTTTAAAAGGAAGCCACGAAAATTTAGGAATGAAGTTCATTACTGTTCTTCCAACTCACTACGGTAACTTGAAGGAATTCGATTATCTGTGGCGAAATTGCAGTATTCTATACCACGCTTACCCATGTGAAAAAATATTGGGTATAAACGCGTCCAAAATGAAACATCTGACGCGTCCAGACGCGTTTCTGGGACGCGTTTAGATGCGTCCCAGGAACGCGTTTGGACGCACCGTATGCCTGGATGCGTGTGAACGCGTTCG
>OENT01001801.1:0-34212 GCA_900239685.1 Rotaria macrura | reverse complement strand
TATTTGAGAAAAAAACCTATGGAACATAATCACAGTCTACACCTAACTTCAATCCAATAAAAATAGCTCGATTTTGTTAAGGGCAAAAAAACGGCCTTATCCGCCCTAGTCCTTTTTACAAAAACAACGCTATTTTCGGGTTTAAACGCGAAAGTTGAAGAAAAGAACGCGTTTTTTGTGCTGATTTAGTTTTTGAACACATTTCTTCTTTTGGAAACGCGTTAAAAAAAAACTTTAAACGCGTTCGAAAAAAACGATTTGAGAAAACTCATTTTAACACATTATTTTCGACGAGTTTAAACTTCCTTCTAATATCGCATTTTCTACCCAAAAAGCACTTCCTTTCGGAAGTACCTTGCAACGGTGTATTCTCTAATTCATCGATTTTATTGATATACCCATTTTGTGATTCGAATATTATTATACTATCTGACTGAAAACAGCATTAACTATATACAGTTAAGTTAAACTGCGCCAAAATGCTAACTGTTTTAAACAAGAAAGAGTATGCAATTTAAAAAAATATAAAAAATGATTTATTTGTAGTCAACCAAAAGTATATCTTTAAAAAGATGTTTCATTTGATTTTGACACTGTAGTTAATATAGCGAATAAAAACATTTCATGCTCATAACAACATACATTTTAAACAACTATCACTTTCATTAATATCAATGTAACGGTAAAACCTAATACTAAGATATTTAATAATATTAAATAGGAAAGAAAACCAAACACTATTGTGGTTTAAAATATTTCATAAAGAAAAAGCGAACCTTTTTAGCTCAGGAATAATCTTTTGTTAATTGCAATTATACGAAGAATGACGAAAGGTACCTCGGTCACAAATTACTTCCAAGGGTCAAATAAAAGAATATTAGTGTTTCAGGCGTCGTTTCGTTTTTGAATCTTTAGAACTAAAATTTAATTTGTATACTAAATTCGCTTTTTAAACAAAAAAATAGTATAGAAGAATGAACATACACTATCTGTTTACTGTTTTTTACTATACTTTGTTTGGATAAAAGTTTAGTGCATTCTTCTTTTGTCTTCTGAAAGCTTTAATATTTATATAGACATACCATCTAGAAGTTTTTTTCAGCATTTTATCTAGTGATGGATCAAATAAAAAGGTCACTAATTACGTAGATTATACTCAAAATCAAAATATTCACATAGTTGAAAAATATTAAACTTATCATTATTTGTTATCAGAAAATATCAGGGAGGGAGCAATTTACATTTACAACATGTATTTTATCCAAATAATCATTTTAAAAATATTTTATTTTGAATAAATTTTAATTTATTTTGAAAGTAACTTCTCATAATTTAGATTGATTCTATATTTAAATTAATACAAATTGGCATTAAATAGAAAATGAAAATAAAATACTAAACCTAGAATCTATTGATATTGGCTCTAGATATACAGTATCATTCATATGAAAAAGCAGAGAAAGTATTTCGAAACTTTGAAAAACGCAGAATAAAATAAAATAACTTTTTTATTCACTAACTATAGAAGTGTAATTGCTATAATGTTAACTGTATGTATGGCGCAACTGCGTCAACTTAGTTAATTAATATGCTCAGTGCTCGAATCCATTCATCGTCGCATCGTAAAATATACTCAATGATTTAAACGCGTTTATCGAAAACGACAACGTGCTTTGATTCAGGAAAAACGCAATGTACAGAACGCGTTCTAGGTTTGCTTTTCGTGTTTTTATTTAAGAAAACTCGTTGAAACGCGTTATATAAAACACGAAAATGTTCTAGCGAAATCGTGTTCGGAAAAAGAAGAAAGCGTTCGAATGCACTTTTTTTTAAATATTTTTTCATGGGTACTCCAATGTATAACTACCTGTGCAAGGCTCGTTAAGGTAACAAAGGTATCTGATCATCTTCAATATTTTCTCTTTCTGCGTGTAATAGTTATAATCCAGCGTTGACTAAATAAACGCTTTTCTTCTTGACGCATGTATCTGACTTCTTGCTTGTCTCACTATGATGAAAGCAAAAATGTCTATGCATCAATGATTTTTTATACAAAGGAATATAATAGAAGTGCGTATGTCACACTTTCTTTCAGTTTGATATTTGCATTCGAAAGTATAGCTGGTGTAATTCAATCGTTTTTTTTTCTCGACTTGTATCATCATCGGCAATTTTTTCACGGTAACTACGAATTTAATACTTGATTTAGTACGTCCTTTTCAAATAATGTCTTGTCATATCAGGGTTAGCTTCAATATTGTAACCGGCAATGATAGGGATCCGGTGCGAATAAGTCAGACGACATTTGGATAATAAGAATTTCACCATCTGAATTTCCTCTAGATTGTCTAATCTTTGCAATTACCTAAATCACCACGAAAATAAGGCTACAGGTATTTTCATAGGTATTTCGTAATGATTGTGAAGCATGGATTCTCAGTTGAATTGTGTCCAAGTTCACACACAAACGCAAAATTTTGACACTGTCAAAATTCACATGGTGAAATTCCGATTGTCAAAATTCCATAGAACAATTTACAATGAAGCTACACCAGATCACCTCTGTAGAGAATTCCTTATTTCTTGTGATGCATGCTTTTCCTGTCAATCAAAACGAATAAGATCATGAACTGATGTGAAATACTAAATGGCAGATAAGACGAGCCTGGGGATTCTTTTTAGTTCAGATGTATCAAATTATACTAACACAATAGTTTATCGAACAACTTTAATATTAAGTCCTACTTGGATGTGGATGTAAAGTGTGCCATAGTTGTGTGAGTGTCGTTGCATTTTTTTGTTCACACAAGTCCTAGCGAAATTCAAACACACACATCCCCCACATATGCGACCGCAGCCGTACTCGCATGTACACCAACACCGATCTATCATCTTTTAAGCGTTAGGTCGATTATAAATCACTTCATAGTGAGATGCTTTTTGCAATTCTAGTAAAATGATATGCCTTGACTTCTATCAAAACTATTACTTAGCACTGCCGAATACCACTTTTTCTTATAATGATTTAATGTCAGTAGCTTTCTCATAGATAACCATTAAGGAATCAGTAATTCTCAGTGAAAAATAACGCTCGCAAAATCTTTATCACTCTTTATTGTAAGTTTAAAAGCATCAATGCTCTGGAAAAGTTCCATTCTTTGTAGAAAATTCAACTGAAATCTATCAAAGTTAAATAATTTGTTGAAAAGTAACCTGTTTTATTGACTAGTCGCGATCATTAAAACAGTAATCCGATTTCAATCTTTTCTATCTCTAAAGTCTTCATCAGTCAATGTCTTATTGAAACATTTTCATTTGCCTGATAACGATTGGAGAGGTTGAATCGAATTTCAACATGTTGCAGACTGTTTCAACAATCTATAATACTCGATTGATTTCATCTAATGCAAAGCATGATATTCTTAATATGCGTCATTAGTATAATTATAAGAAAAGAAAATTTTATATAATGCTTTTAGGACGGACGCATGATGTAAATAACGGACAGACTGATCTCACATCCTATAGGCTAGTTTTGTGTTAATTAGATTTTTCTATGGACGGACATCTTTTGATCAAAAATAAAAAAACCAATAAATCTCTAAGTATTTTATATTACTAGGAGAAAAGTACGCTTTACAATGCATATAACGTTCACCATCTATCGCTTGAAGCAGTGAAGTGTGAAGTTGACTATTGCCTTTGTTCAAAACTCTATTGGTGAAAACACTTTTCTTTCAGAAAGAAAGACCAAGTTCATTATTAGTTCTTAAAAGTTTTGTTGATCTGAGTTTCCAGTGATTGTCTTGTTATATACATCAAGTATTATTTGATTCACTATAATTTTTTACTAGATTGCTGACAAAAGCCTTAATTGCTATACGATCAATTACATTGCATAAGGCTTACTTTTTTACAAACTTTATTCAAGCTGATTTTTATTAAAATAAAAGTTTATAGAAGAATCAAGATAAATTATAAGACTCAGTATTTGAAATATTTCAGAAAGCTGCCGTGTGGCGGGCGTCATAATCTCACAGACGTTTGTCTGGTGACTAATAAGGTATTGGTGACGTCTTTCGCAACGTTTAACAGAGAACTTACGGATAGACACACTTAAAAGATTGGTTTAATCGCGAACTTAAAAGAAGGATTTACCTCTATGCACATAAGAAGAACTCTTAACTCCGACACTTCCGTAGACTCTATGGTCCCTAACAAGATTCTAGAAAAAAACATGAGACCTTCAAATTTTAAATGAAATTTCTTCCAGTTTTTAGTGAATCCCCTCACCCAAGAAATTTAGCTGAATCCACAATACATTGCAGTTTTGCTTCAAAAACACTTACTTGCGTGTGAAATTTAGAAAAGGTTCACGACAAAAATTTTTCGAGTGTTCACAAAAGATGTTTGTTTTGGATATGACTTTCCTAAACTTATTTCAAAGTTCGAGGCAACACACCGAAGTTTTAAGAATGTGTATTATAGTGAAAAAAAATGCTTTAGTTTGTTAATATCAAATATGTCACCCATAGGAAAAAATATTCATTATATTTGGACCAGCTTATATTCTATCATTCGTAATGAATGCGTAAGCATTTCTTTGTTTAGAAGTTGTCTATCGGGGTCGTTTGGAAAATAGTGGTATCCCATATTCTATTTTTTGACCCCTTCATCTTTTCAGATGCCTACTTATGTTCTCTGGCCCACACATCACATCATTTCTCTTCGATGGAAGTCATTTTCAATTCATTGTTGGATTCAACTTTTTTTAGTCGATAAAGATGTTTTTGTCAAGTTTATGACCTCTATCTTCTTTCTTGTTCAGTTTAGACAATGGTACCGCACGGTTGAATAAAACATACAAAAAGGACGAATTAATATTAGGAAATTTTACTTTTTAAATTCGAAAAGAAGATGAACTTTAGAATGCTTTTGGCTATGAAATAAAACTAGTCTAATCAATCGAAAAAAAAGACCACCCAGTCAGACAAATTATGAAAAATAACGCGTATAAACGCGTCGAAATATCGTAAAAACGGCGTTTGAACGCGTCTTTTTATAACTTTGTCTGCCTGGGTAGCATTCAAACATCCATGCTCTAAAATAATTTCTCCATAGCTTGCCTGAGATAAATCAAGAAAAGAAGAGCTTCATGATATAAAAACATCCATCCTACTTTATGCAGATATATCATGACTCTAATTTGCTAAACGATATCGTCTTTATTTTCCACTTCATAACTCATGCCATCTATTTTCATTCCTTGTCAGCCAGTTGTTTTGACTTGCCAAGCAACGCAATAACCGAAAACTCTTTCTAGCTTGCAGCTGTAATCGGCCAGCAATAAACAGCTGCCGGTAACCACGCTTTCTTGCTAGGTTATTATCATTCACAAACACAAAATAAAACGATGCAGTCGCAATCTAATGAGGTACGCAAAGCTAAGGGTGAGATGAAAATCTATTGTTTCATAGGAGTCTTGAAATAAACAACGTAAGACAAATGCTCCTCTCGAATACTCATATACATAGCAGTGATATACTACATACTAGTAAAGTTTGAACTATAATAGTCATCATTTAAATCAAAGATGAATGTTAGCGTCCAAAAGGGTTAAAATCTTCGCTTCTGTTCGATTTAATTAAGTCTTAATACATTGCTTAGTATACATTGATAGTTCTGGTAGATCCCGAAAACACTGTGCACTATCGATTATTAAGCAATTATTGTAGTAAGTATTTTAACAAATAGTCTAATATATGAAATCGATCACATACTACTACCTTTTGATTCACAGTTTTAGCAAAAGTCTTTCTCTTTGAATTATTTTTTCAAGAAATTCATGATCTCGGCTGCAGTACTTAATGAAAGGATTAGGATAAGTTTGAATCTACTATATTTATAAGCAACAGGATAGCTCATGGGAATGAGTATTATTCAAAACGATAGAATAAGGCATGAGTTACATAATTACGCTTATTTTCCATTGAAAATAGTTAAAAACCACGCTGCTCATCGAAATTTTATCACTGGCACACTATTACGATTGTTGCTGTTGTATTCCAACTGCAAGTAGTTGATATCACAGCACAAAGAATCTTACACTGAAACACACGGTACTTTGTGTGAATTGAGTTGAAACGAAATCTAAACGATTTGAACGGTTTCGTAGAAAGAAAAAACATGCTCAAGATATTAGTCAAGCACCGAGGAATTCTTTAATACAGTTTCAAAAACTTCTTACGAAACCTTGAAAAAACTTAGAATTCGCTTAAAAAAATCAAAACATTTTATGTAGCTTCGTAGGACATTTGAAACAATCGGTAGTTTAGTTTAGTATATCTTTGCTTTTCAGAATACGGAACATCATATCACGTGCTCGTTTTCTATGTTTGATGAGAATCTGTCTAGATTATTGGTAAGTGTAACGATTTTAGTGCTTATTCCACACTAGAATAGAATTTATTCTCTCTCGTCTACTCTTTATATACTCAGAGTAGAAAGATAGAGGAAAAGAATAGATATCATAGCGAGACAAAGAGAAAGAGCAAACGTTGAACATTGATCAAAGTAGAAGCACGCGCTAGACTAAATAGTGATATATCATTATATCAGGAGAAAAGATAAACTCAACACGCTGGCAGCCAGCAGACGGTTACATATTGAGTAGTATATACATATCAAAGAGAGAAGAGTGAAACATAATATAACAGCCGATGACAGAATAAGGTTGTAATTACATGCAAAAACAATCAACTCCATAAGAAAGTGATACTATATAACGATAAACAATAAACTCAACCGAGGTTGTTACAGTAAGAAAACGATATTCTTTGAAAAAAACAATCATATATTTGTGTAACATGTTTGGGTTTTATGACTCATTGCTTTGCCCTACAATCTTCAGCTTGTTTAATTTATTTTATGCGGTAGAATTTTACGCTGTGTGACTATTAACAGTCATTGTTATAAATCCAAGAAATGTATTTGAACCGAATATAAACTAATTAGGAAGTACCAAGATGATGAAGAAGGGAAGACACACACACATTCGAAAAGGTACATGGGCATATATAGTTCTAAGTGAGTCAAGACTCCTGAGTCAAGCGTCACATGCTCATGACTCAAGGAATCCTGATTCAAAATAGTAAACAAACATACCAAAGATGACGTATCATGGCTGAAGGTCATGACAATCATCCAAGTTAGTGTCATAACCAATACTGACTTTTAGCTCTTTCAGGGAAGAATCATTGTTTTTCAAAAACCAGAAAAAGGCAATCCTACAAGAGAATTTCGTGCAGTCCCAACTGTTCCTTTTCGTTGAAGGGTACGTTCAAATCATCACCTATTCACCAAAATCAAATCAAAATTTGAGACAGATATTTCAACCAGACAAAAAGGGAAAAATTTAAATTAATAATCTGCGATAGCAGTCCAAGAAAAACATACAAAAATTTCCTTTCACTGCTGAAAATGCGATTAAGACCGGGAACCACTCACGGTCATTAGAAAAACACAGAAACGTAGTTATTGATGTGGAATTTCAACTTTCAGTGCATGAAAACGGCGACAAACTCTAGTTTATAGCGTTGAAAAGATTTGTTTTTAGAACTTAAAAACACGTCATTCTCACGTTCTAAAAGTAGAAATTTAGTGACTTTCAATGATGAGTCTATTTAGAGCAAGCAAATGCATTTTTCCAAAGTTTAGTTTGCTCGGAATATAATCTTTCATATTCTTTCTGGTTTTTTTTGCTATGTATTTTATCAGAAGAAAAATCAAAGTTTTTCTTCAAGATCTCTTATGCGTTGAACCCAGAAAAGCTAAATTGTGTCTATTGCAACATCGATCGAATAGGAAGTCAAATTTACATTTTCATAAAAATCCCATTCCAATTCAGTTTCGTTTATGTCACAACATCTGCATTAAAAAATACGAAGAATTCAATGGTGCTTAGAATATTAATTTTGATTTTACTCTTTCTTTTTACAGTGACTACCTCATTTTCTTGAAACGAAAAGAATTTCTCCCATTGCATACTAAGTTGCCACAAAACAATTTCAACAAGAAAGAATCCATTTTCAAGTCAAGTTAAACAAAGTACACTTGATTATTTCTTCCGAAGTACGGTCTTCAACGTCTCAAAGGAAGAACTATCTGTAAACTTACGCCAGCATAGGCATCAATCAAGCATCGGAAGTTCTTTTATATTGAAAATTAACTATTTTGGCAGTACAATTTTATCAAGAGACAAAGAAGAACAGGTCACCGAAAATACATTCATTTATATACTATTATTCCAAGTTGTCTTATGAGTGAGAGCGGCGTGAAGTTGATACGAGTATGGATCTAAACATAATCTGTTTCTAGCGCTTATTCCTAAATGGAGCAGCGAACTAATCTACACAGACTTGTCGGAATTCATATGATATGAACTTACAAAAACCAACATTCTTAAAACTCAAAAATATTTTTCTATCGTCGGTCTACAAAAATTTATGAAAGAATCATCTGAGCATCGCATAGTCGGTAGAATGTTAACGCGTGCTTTATAAAATATCGATTGCTAGTAGAGTGATCTCAACAAAGCCTTCTAAAATATTAAAACAGAAGATTTTTCGAAGCCGTATCATAAGAAAAAACAAACATTTTTTCTGAGAATCGATACTTCTTGAAAATGTGGCTCAAACAATATTTCGACATTGTGTCAGATACAATGCACAAATTAGAAAAAAGACAAACATATTATTGAAAGACTAAAGTATGCCAATAATAAGGTCAAGACAGATGTGCATATTCTATCGATCTATCGATGTTAGAACGATCGGTCACTATGGGGATAGATGTTTTGACCCTTACTCAACCTTTCCGCTCTTCTCTCTAATTTCCTCTCTACAATATGAACTTGTGTTCTGTGTAACACACACACAGCTGGAGTGATGAAAGTAGTGCATAGTGAACATCGCACAACCGAGGATAGTGGTAACGCTACTCCTCCAGTTTCTCATAACATCATAAAAAAATAAATATTACAGTAGTAACGTAACAATCTGTCCTCTATTTCGTGACATAAAGCCTACGCTCAATCTCAGTTTTTTACCCTACCCACAATTACGCTATTGTTTCAGCATAGATGTGACTCGTGAAAACGTTTACAGCTATACGAGTAATGTGAATTAGAATCAGACAAAATCATTTAGAGTGATATATTTCATCCTTGTACAAGATCAAAATAAGTGGTCTTCCGTGATTGTGATCGTATTCCATTCATCAAAATATATTGCAGATGATTACTGATCACATAATATATCACAGTGAATACTATTAGTACAAGCCACATTCCGAAGATTGATCACTGCATATGACCTAATATTTTTCCTAACAGTTTTGATTGATGTAGCAAACGTCTAATAAAGATTTTCCACCAGATTTAAGTTTCACGTAATGCAATTGGTTCTATAGCTATTCTGAAAACCATAAGAACTTGATTGTAGCGAAGTCGAGTGTTTGAGTTGATAACCAAAATTCGATTTTCATCGATTGAGATAGTTTATCATTTTATCCAACATACTGATGCTTGGGGAAATTTCTTGTTTACTGTATTCTGTGACAATTATTAATTTAATTTGATTATTAATTTATCGAGGAAACTAATGTCAATAGCATTACGCAATGAAACGAGAAGTGATACTGAAATGAGATATTTGACAATAATTGACAAATTTTCAATAAAAGTGTCAAAATTTAGTAGCTATGTTCATTAAAGACAGTCATTTTTTTTCTGTCGATGAAGATGACACCCTGCTTCTACCGGTTGAACCAACTGATATCCTGGAATATGTTCGACTGAACGGCTATAAATGAAGCTATTCATAAAGAACAATTCATCTAGAACTCGATCACTTGGTCCTATTGCTACGCTAATGTCATTGAATAGACTATCCAAGATAATCATAATCCTACCAAAATACTTGAGCAATACAAATCATCATAGATCAGCTAATCACAGTGACGCGTAGGTAATTGAAATATTATTAATGCGTAGCCTTCTCACCTCGAACGAATAGTTCATGCACAAGAATGTGAACAACATTGAGAAAACTGGAATCAGCTTAGATCAAAAATATTCACACACTACTTTAAAAGCGACCAGACGATATCTAATATATCTTATCGAAGAAACGTTTTCCATGCTTTGATGCTTTCAATAGAGATCCTTTAAAAACCAGTCAAAAATCAACCATCAGCTCACCGCTTGACACATGTGGATGATGGTTTTGCTAAACAGTAGCAAAAAGATGAAATATATTTTACGTGCTTTTCTACTTTGAAACCTAATGGCATTATACTCGTTCAGCTGACAGTCCTAAAGATGATGATTCTAGAACCAAGGATAAAGCTCGATGAATCGGTACTCATACTATCGACTGTTTAAAAAATAGAAATAGAAAAGAGATTCGCGATAGTTGAACGTTAAGAATTCATGCGATAAAAATGATAATACACGGAATAATGTATTGTGATTGCACGAGAGGCTCCTTTTTTCTTGTACTAAGCTAGCATCATTGATGAAGAAGAATTTGAAATAGTACCTGTGACGATGTTTTTCTTGAATAGCAGAAAGTGCAAAATTTTTCTCATCAGATTTTATTTTAGTACCAAGAATCTGGTATTATATGCTGAACTTGTTCTGTATATTCTTTTAATAGTGTGATAGGCATTGAAATCGAGCAACGAATTGCACTTTTGTTTGCCGATTTATCTGATCTGTTCAACTACGCCTATGCTGACAGCAATTTTCTCTAGCGATCCTCGTAGATGTGAAATATACTATTTGTTGATTGAAGGAATGTATTCTTCTTGAACTGTTGCCTCTTTGCAGATTGAAACTATTCCCATGGATGGCAATCCTCAATCAAACAACTATTCATCTTCAAAAGGAAATGTTGCCATTAATGAGAAAATGAATAAGTATTCTGTTTGCGATACAAAAAATAGAAGAAACGATCATAACAGCGTCATTGATCCGAAAAGGCACTACACCACTCTTCAAAAAATGTAAAAAAATTTGATTTTGATGACAAGTACGATCGATGTTCTTCATTTCTAGGAAGGTTTACCTCTGGTCAATACAGAGTGTAATAATCAGTCCTCTCTTTGCATTTCCTGTCTTCACATTGATTGCAATGGCCATTGGCATACTGATAGTTAGTTTTACTGCATCAAAACAACCAGGTATGTCCATCTTCTTAAGCACTCATTGTATTCAAAGAAAAATAGATGATAAATAGATTGATACCTTTTTGCAAGCTTTGTGAAGTTCTGTAAATCATTCTGCAAGTAGCGATATTTCATCTAGATATAATCAAGGCAGATCATCAATCTTGGACAAAATCATATGCGTTACTGATGTTCTAGTATAGATTATTTAAATAAAATGATAAGAAAATCAGCCAACATGAGTATCACCGATGAGATGGACGATTTTAGAAGAACGCGTATCCAATAAACCAAGAAAGCAACGAGATTCATCCCGTTTCTCTCAAGCGAATTGAACTGAGAGATACCGCTGTTTGAGTTCGTACTGAACTAATTCAGAGGCTCATAGCATAGAGAAAACCCTCAAAAATGATTATCACATTGTAATTGCTCTAGAGTGATCAATTTTATCAAATTCAATGATTCACAGATTGAGGAGAGACATTTCTTAGTCACCGATACTATGAAATTTGGTACTCATTTTTCTAATCTCGGAACGATTACAACAGCTTTGTAGGGAACTTTTTATCTTGCTATCATCTTTGAGTTTCTTAATTATTGGATAAAATATATAGAAAATGATAAATTTAGATACCAATGATTTTCTCATACGACATGATCTAAGTGATCATCTCTTTTTCATGTCGCACAGAGGATGCGTCTGTGAATGTGTCTGTTCTTATAGCTGTTAGTCTCAGTCACACCCACATAAATACCTCAAATAATCGATTAATTTTTGAAACGAAAATTGTTAATGAAATTCGAATGTACTACAAACTGCGTAATCACATACAGCCACTTAAAAAAACTTTTTTTTCTGATTACTTACGCCACTCATCCATGTATAGTATTCCTGATTCAATTTTACGCTCCTTGCAACAAAATCTTACGGACATTCCTCACATTTTCATAGATTGCCACATCATTACCATCCGGATATTTCTGACAGATGAAATGCCATTGAAGAAACTATGAGATATCGACGAGAATAATGATTGAACATTTCAGTTAGGAGCAAATAACCACATTTTCTTTCGCCATTATAGATGCGATGTTCACTCATTCTTAGACACTGAGCTTTTCTAGGGAATTCTCTAGCTAATGAGATACACAGCATGATGAATAATCTCACTGATAAATTAAGTAACAAGCAATTCAACTCTATTGAAAAACAACTCGTATCCGCAGCGATCTGATTCTAATAACACCACAATTAAATATAACTAGTTTCTGAATTATGAGAATTCGATATAGTGCCCTAAGGAAACGGCTGAACTACAATAACTTATCTGTCTCCAGTTCTTTGTTCTTATGTTCCTTAGTCCCAAAATGTGCATTAAACTTCAAATTAACGAACGCAAATCCAATCGATTATCGTTATGGTCCACGATCTGTGGCTATGGGAAATTTCAACATTGATACTATACTAGATATTGCCGTTGCCAATTATGACGCTGACAAGTTAATGGTATACTTCGGAGATGGCGATGGTACTTTTTCTAACTCAGACGTATATGAGACCGGTACTGACTCTTCTCCGTGTACGGTTGCTGTCGGTGATTTCAACAACGATCATCGAGATGACATCGCTGTCGCCAACTTTGGCACAAACAGCGTTGCTATATTTCTTGGATCCACAAATGGGTCATTTATCAGTCACCCACCAATTTCAACTGCATCGTCTCGTCCAATTTGGATTCATGTTTCTGATATCGACAATGACGAAGTAGTGGATATTGTTACGGTTAACTATGGTACACACAGTATAAGTTTATACTATGGGTACGGAAATGGAAGCTTTTCAGAACCCAACACATACTCAACGGGCTATGATTCCTTCCCGATAGCCGTTGTCAGTGGAGACTTTAACAACGACAAACAAATGGATCTAGCTATCGCCAATTTTGGCACAAGTGTTATCGTTATACTGATTCAAAACGATGCAAGAAATTTCACAAATCAAAGTACACTCGCCACTGGTCTAGATTCTCATCCATACTCTATTGCTGTTGGTTACTTCAACGATGACATTATGATCGATATCGCCGTTACCAATCACGCAAACAAAAATGTAGGTGTATTCTTGAGCCATGGCAATGGAACCTTTCAAAGTCAGACGACCAATTCACTCGGACAATCCATTCCATATACCATAGTCATTGGTGATATCAATAACGATAATCGAATGGACTTAGTCATCACCAATAAAAACAATGACAGTATATGTGTATTACTCGGATTCGGCAATGGCAGTTTTGCAAGCCCCATAAATTATTCAAGTGGATCCTCTTCTTCCATCTCCATTGCGATTGGCGATTTGAACAAAGACAACCGTTTAGACATCGTCATTATCAGTAATGACACAAACAGCATAGGTGTCATGCTAGGCTACCCAGAAGTTCTTCCTTCAATGTCATCAGTGACCTTTTCAACTGGCACTTATCCAAACTCTGTAGCAGTTGGTGATTTTAATAACGACACTCGACTAGATGTTGTCGTTGCTAATTCCTATGACAACACGATAAGCCTCTTTCTCGGCTATAGCAATGGATCTTTTATGGATCAAACGACATTTTCAACTGGTGAAAACCCAACGTCTGTTGCTGTAGATGATTTTAATAACGACACTCGACTAGATATTGTCGTTGCTAATGCAGTTGATAACACAATAAGTGTCCTTCTCGGTTATGGCAATGGCTCTTTTACGGATCAAACGACATTTTCAACTGGCATTTGGCCATTCGCTGTAGCTGTCGGTGATTTTAATAACGACACTCGACTAGATATTGTCGTTGCTAATTCGAATGATAACACAATAAGTGTCCTTCTCGGCTATGGCAATGGGTCTCTCATGGATCAAAAGTTATACTCAGCTGGCACTTCTCCATGCTCTGTAGCTATTGGTGATTTTAATAACGACAGTCGCCTAGATATTGTCGTTGCTAATTCTGGTGATAGCACAGTAAGTGTCCTATTCGGTGATGGTAATGGCTCTCTTACCTATCAGACGACACTTTCAACTGGTTTTTTGCCAATCTCTGTAGCTGTTGGCAATTTTAATAACGACACTCGACTAGATATTGTCGTTGCTAATGAAGGTGATAGCACAGTCAGTTTCCTTCTCGGTTATGGCAATGGCTCTTTTACTGATCAGACGACACTTTCAGCTGGCAATGCACCACGTTCTGTAGCTGTTGGTGATTTTAATAACGACACTCGACTAGATATTGTCGTTGCTAATTCTGGTGATAGCACAGTAAGTTTCCTTCTCGGTTATGGCAATGGTTCTTTTACTGATCAAACGACATTTTCAACTGGTAATGCACCACGTTCTGTAGCTGTTGGTGATTTTAATAACGACACTCGACTAGATATTGTCGTTGCTAATTCTGGTAGTAGCGCAATATGTGTACTACGTTTGTTTGATCCTGGGGCTCTGAAAAATGGAAATGTATTTAGTCCTGGTGGGGGTGCGCTTTTGCGAAGTTTCGCTCTGTTTGATGTGAATAATGATAGCTGTCTCGACATTGTAGTGGCAAACTTCGGTGCTGATAACATAGGTCTCTTGCTGGGATATGGCAATGGCAGCTTTGGAAAGCAGTTAATGTTATCAACGGGATTAGGGTCTCACCCTTCCTCACTCGACGTTCAGGATTTCAATAAAGATGGCCATGCAGATATCGCTGTAACAAATTATGGCACTAAAAATATCGCATTGTTTCTAGGAAGCGCAAACGGCTTATTTGAAAGTCAAGGAATTTATGGTACTACTTCGGGTTTCTCTCCATCACAAGTTATTGCTACTGTATTAAAACCAAACGATCGACCAGGAATCGTTGTCGCATATGATGGTATTGATAATCTACATGTGTACGTGGCCTATGATCTAGCACTTTTTGCAAACCAAATGCATTTTCCCACTGGCAATTTCCCAGAATCTGTCGCTGTTGGTGATCTTAATAACGACACTCGACTAGATGTTGTCGTTGCTAATTATAACGGTAACACAATAAGTGTCCTTCTCGGTCATGGTGATGGGTCTTTTGACCATCAAATGACATTTTCAACTGGCGGTTATCCATTTTCTGTAGCTGTTGGTGATTTTAATAACGACACTCGACTAGATATTGTCGTTGCTAATTCTGGTGATAGCACAGTAAGTGTCCTATTCGGTGATGGTAATGGCTCTCTTACCTATCAGACGACACTTTCAACTGGTGAAAACCCAACGTCTGTTGCTGTAGATGATTTTAATAACGACACTCGACTAGATATTGTCGTTGCTAATTCCTATGATAACACGATAAGTTTCCTTCTCGGCTATGGCAATGGCTCCTTCGGAAATCAAACGACATTTTCAACTGGTGAAAATCCGATGTCTATAGCTGTCGGTGATTTTAATAACGACACTCGAATAGATATTGTCGTTGCTAATTCGAATGATAACACAATAAGTGTCCTTCTCGGCTATGGCAATGGGTCTTTTATGGATCGAACGCCATTTTCAACTGGCGGTTATCCATTTTCTGTAGCTGTTGGTGATTTTAATAACGACACTCGACTAGATATTGTCGTTGCTAATTCTGGTGATAGCACAGTAAGTGCCCTTCTCGGTTATGGCAATGGTTCTTTCGCAAATCAAACGACATTTTCAACTGGTGAAAATCCAACGTCTATAGCTGTCGGTGATTTTAATAACGACACTCGACTAGATATTGTCGTTGCTAATGAAAATGATAACACAATAAGTGTCTTTCTCGGCTATGGCAATGGCTCTTTTGCCAATCAGACGACATTTTCAACTGGTTCTTGGCCAAAATCTGTAGCTGTCGGTGATTTTAATAACGACAATCGACTAGATCTTGTCGCTGCTAATTCGAATGATAACACAGCAAGTGTCCTTCTGGGATATGCTTATGTGTCATTTTTACACGAAATGGAGCTGAATACTGGCAACGGATCTAGGCCCAAGTCGTTGGCTGTTGGGGATTTTAACAAGGATAATCAATTTGATATTGTTGTGGCTAATGCAGGTATTAGTGGCATTGATATTTTCATGCAATACTCCGATGGTTCATTCTCCAATCCAGTGACATATTCATGTGGCTCTATGCCATGGTCTGTAGATGTCGGAGATTTCAACAACGATACCATACTTGACATCATCGTCGCGAATTATGGTAGTGATGACGTTGGTTTATTTCTAGGATATGGCAACGGATCGTTTTGTAGTCAACAGTCGTTTACGACCAGTATTGGTTCTCAACCGGAAGCGGTTGCTGTTGGTGATTTAAATAGCGACACAATACTGGACATTATCGTGTGCAACTACGGCACCGGCCACGTAGGCGTACTGCTTGGGAAAGGTAATGGATCGTTCGCTTACATCATGCTTCTTTCTATCGGCTATAACTCTGTACCTTTTTCAATTTCCGTCGGTGACTTTAACAATGATGAAAAACTGGATTTTGCTGTCGCCAACAAATATTATGACAATTTAAATATTTTCTTACAATCTTGTTAGCACGCTAACTTCTAGTTTCAGTGGTTTCTTCTTGTTTTTACTATTGCGAACTTCTAGCAGTTATTTATAATATTTCTTGCGAGTTTTTTTATTCCTATCATTGGCGTTATGTTCTTTTCTTAATCTTAGCTCGAAATATGTAACTTATCGAAAGGATAATAAATTCCATATTTTGATTATAGTTGGCACCAGATATACTTTAAATGGAAAGGAGAATAGTGAACACTGGTCCTTAAGCTTATTTTGATAAATGCTTGAATAATTTGGTCGGATTACAGGTATCTTCAAAGGACTCATGAACTCTGAGCCAAATGGTTATGATGTTGAGGATATTTTAAGATGGAAAGCTTATATGAAACTTCTGAAGCGTTCATCATTCGATATTTTTTTTCAAAGGATTAATTGTTAAGATGGGCTTCGGGACAGGATAGCTAAATTGAACACGAGTCACCCGGAACTGAAGCTTATTAGATATGCGTTTTTCATATTTAGTTTAAAAGATCGTAGTGTAAATGAATAAAACTTAAAATATTATTGTCCATCATTGATGAGTTGTGAGGATCTTAAGGTGGGATTTGTCGAAATGGGTGATTGGGTGTTATAAATAGAGTGGGTCTCATTTTTTGACGATCGGTATCGGCACCGGTCTAGCGACATAATGCTAGTCTACCGGCACTATATCAGTTGCCAAAATGAAATACTGTGTCAAATTGAACTTCTACAAGTTATCAACTTATTACATATAGTAGAATTAGGAATGCAGCGGTTATACTATTTTTAAAATTTTCAGTTTATGAAAATCTTAAGGTGATTACCGATGGATTAGCATTAGTAATGCTAATGGCTTCTCCTAGTAGATAGAAATCTTAATAATATGAAAAAAAAAGGATTGACTAGCTTAGATTTTTCACGCATTTACTGGTTTCACTTATATCAACGGTGATGCTAGAAGTTGCGATGGATGTCTAGCCCCACTGATAAGTCTGTTAACTATTATGTGGCAAGATTCAATAAATGGTTTTATATTGAGGTATCATTTCTATATAGCATAAGATTTTCCTATTTAAATTTGTGAAAATCAGCTTTCCGGTTTATCTCTTAAATTAATGGTTGCTGAATGAGGACAAGCAATCTCAGTCTTTATCAAATAAATATTTTTGAATCAATGTTCTCTCTCTCTCAAAGTCCCTTCCCTGTCAAAAGAAGCATATCCTGACTTCCATTATGCTAAATTGAATTACGCTGTTCGCTTTGCGATGCCTATGCTTTTGTTCTCATTCATGTTGCAAGTGTTAGTTGAAAGTATTTCTTTAGAAAACCAAGCATTTGAAACGGTTTCGGAATGGATTCAGACCGGTAACAGATAGGTAGACTGGCGAATACCAGTGTACCGGCTTATCCAAAGTTCGGACCTGGTATCGGATTGACCGGTAATCAGTACCTGTTCCATCTATGGTGGACACTGAGCTTTGGTTTCTACTGTTTACTGGGACCTACACCCACATCAGATCCCCCCGCCATATCCATCCACTTTCTGAGCCATAGTAAAAACGCTTGCAAAAATTGCAGAAGGACAAGAGATGCCAACAGGCCACTTTTTTCCGGACTAGCCTGACCTGGTCTAGTCTGACTCAGCCTGGGGGTCAGAGCGTTGTGGACTGGCTGGCTTCTTGGCTTGACCTGGCCTGGCCTGCAGGCCAAACCAGGCCAAGTGATATTTCTGATTTTTCAAATTGATGTATAATTTCAGGTTCAATAATTTACATTATTGTGGAACTCACATATGTTTTCGAAGAAAATAGTGAGTGGAAGTTTAAGAGTGAGAATTTTGATGCTCCCCCCCCCCTCCATTACAGACATAGTTCATAGTTACAGACGCCCCCCNCCCCCCACCATTACAGACCATAGCAACGAATTTTTTAATCCATTAAAGACATAGCAACCAGCATTATATTATGGTCTTATATCAGTGCGTTGTTTACCGTTTACTTCCATGCTTATAATAAGAAAAATGTAAAATTAAGAAAAATGAACAACGAAATACGGTAACTAACGAGTGAATAGCAACAATGAAAAGAAAATTGGGCGCACTTTAGAGACAGCCGATGCAAAAAATTCGTGATATTACATTTTCTGCATTTTCTATTATCATTATGAATCAATAGATATGTGAGTTCCACATTTTAGCCCCAACGGGGCTGCGCTAACTAGCTTTTTTCATAAAGATAACAAATAACCACCCAGGACGACAGGTCCGACTGGAGGATCCCGTCGGATCCTATCGGAGAACTATCGGATTTTATCGGATCCGATAGGGATTCTTTGGAAAATATCGGAATCCAATACCAAAGATTCTGACAACTTCCGACAGGATCCCATAGGAATTCTTGGTATCCGATAGGATCATATGGGGCATTGTTGCCCTTGGCAGTTCTCACACAAAATAGGAAATTAGAACAAAGAGACAATCATCATAAATATTTTTCATAAGAGAAAAACTTGAATTATTGAGATTTTTTCATAATATCATCAGTTTTTTACATAGTCGAAAGATATTTTAACACAATAATAACAACAATATATGCTTATAGGAACGCAATCAACAGTTAAAAGAATCTAATGTTTCAAGATGGTTACTGAAGAAATCAATATAATTTCTCAGCCAGGCCAAAGTTGTTTGCCTGGCCTGGAACAGGCTGGATATATTGGCTGGGCGGATCAGGCCAAGCCAAATTTTCAAAATTCTGCCTGGGCAGTTGGCCTGGCCTGGTAGGCCACCAGGCGCCTGTCAGACACCAGACCAGGTCGGCAGCTCTGAGAACGACACAGCATGATACGGTCTATGAAATAGCCTTAGTGCTAACACAATATTGCAGAAAGAGGAGAACAAGTCAACCCCTAAAGTATTCCAACGAATCGATTGTGGTGAACCTGTTCATATTCTGAATGTCTAGTTGCGATAAATCCAGGAATCCATTATTAACCATGATATGCTTCCAAAGTCATGATCGATCTTTTAAATCAACCTTCACAAGAAAGGCATGTCACAACAACATTTTTGAGACTACGAACATCTACTTTATTGCAGTATATAGATACATCTTCATCAATGATTACCAAGTTGAAATATATACAATTTGAATCGGTATTGTGTCTAAATCTCGAAAAAAACTTTCTCGAAGATAAAATCACGAATGAAATAATCTCGAAAACTTTTAATTCGAAAAATCCATACCTCGAAAACTCCCTGTTAAGAAATCAAAAAACTCGAAAGAATAAATCATCGAAAGCAAAAGTTTCGAAAAATTAAGATATCAAAAGATAAAATGTCGAATTGCTGTCAGTCATGATAGATATGATTATAATTACAAATAGCATGTGAGTATGATTCAAATATTGTTTTTAAAGTTTATGACAATAAATCAACAACAAGGGAGGGTGTGGGTGTGTATTGAAGGAGTATTCACAAATGCATCCACACCGTCGTCGAGATTGATCGAGTCCATGGTCTAGACGACAAAAATTATCGAATTTCTTTAAAAGAAAAAGTTGTCATTACTTATCAACTTCTCTAACTATGGGAGCAATAGCAAGAGCTGCTCTAGAAAGGTTTGCTTTAGCAAGCTCATATTGATAAATTTGACCAATTGCTATTGCCTCTCGACCGACTAGAGTTTTGATGTTTGTCAACATCTTATGAATCTCTATATCGCTCAGGTACAGGCATATGAGTATGAGCATTTTCCCTATATTTAAGAAACTGATCATTGGAATTCAGGTGAAAGGGCGCCTTGCACAACTTGATCTCGCATACCGAGTAACTGACTTTCGAGGTGACTTTGTTTTGTTGATAAATATGGTCACCAATAACAAGAAGACGCTTTTTCTTATAACTAATAAGAAATGAGATTGCAGGTGTGTTTTCTAAATCACTTGATGACATGATTCCACTGTAGGCGTGAAGAAAACGAAAAAAGGCAATAACAGACGTATACGAAGATGTTGTTTATGAAAAATTCGTCAAGAGATGAATGAATATAAATAGTTTGTGCAATATGGATGGTGCACACAAAAGAGAAAAGTAAAAAAAGAGCATCGTTTGTAAACACAATCCCCAAGAACAGACGAAATGAAAACAGAAGAAAGCAGAACATTCACTGAATATCAATTTTAAACTAACCAATACGATGACAGAATGAGAGGAAATCTTTCAGGATATTATCTTTCCGAAACTTTATCTGTCGAGATGATTTTTTTCGAGATTTTTTATTTCTACATTTATGTTTTCGAGATTTTGTGTTTCGAGATTTGATTTGGAGATTTTTTCTTTCGAGATTTGGACAGTAATCCTTTGAATCTATTCCTGTAGTTTAGGATTTTTGACCTTCACCGATCAAAGGATTGAAGAATCAAGTGACTTATCCCATCAGTAAATTGATTAGTACTCTGACTTATCATCAACATCGTATTTGAATCATTTTGGCTGTGGGTGTGGGCGAGGGTAATTGCAGGTCCAAAGATAAATGAAGAAAAGATTTCAGATTACACAAACATAGACACACCTATGACCAACGAGGATAGCAAAATCCGCAGCTACAACCAATTATATTTGTCACTGAAAGGAAAGAATTATTAATATTCATAATGATTAACGGACTTGGATGACAGGAATAAAAAGAAAATCTGTGTCATATCAAAGATAGTGAGTTTGGTTCGAATGCTTTACAGCACTAATTGTTTAAGCATCATAAGTTTCAAATCAAAGTTGGATTGGGTTTTTATTCGTTTTCAATGAATGAACCATTGAAAATCAATTAAATGGAGATCAATTTATCATATATCAAAACTATCTTACATGTCTTTATTCATTGGTCAAACGATCTACAAGAATTAGAAATATTACTCTCCTCAAGTTTGATAACTACTTTTCAGTAAAATTAAACTGAATACTAAATAGAACTGTAGTACCAGTGTTCGCTGTTATTTTCCGCACTGTACATATATCAATGGTAACGCGATCAAACTAAAGAAAGAATCATTTTTATTGAACATTAAATCGAAGTGCAATGCGGTACACAAGCAGATGGGCTACGAATAATGAACTGAGTTCATCGATAAGATTCGAAAAATGATAGTGGAAAAGATTATTCTAACATTAAACCTATGCCTATAATCATAAAAACTATTAGGGCATTGATAATAACTAGAAGAGATCAGTTGGTTAATTGGACTCAACATTCTCTGTAGGATAAGGATGGTGATACTTCAAATTTATTTTTTCTGATAGTGAACGTCCTTCTCACGTGAATTTTGCTATTTATTATACAATAGTATCAAGCTTATTCGATGTGTCTAACAGTCAGGTAAGTTTAGTTTTCAATATTATTTTTATGAGGTCATTGATTAATCACTTCTCAGTAACACAAAGAAATACGTAGCAATACAGAACTGGAATTGTATATTGACTACATATAATATTCAAGAATCTTCATATACTTTAAGCATTTCACATGATTATTCAAAATGATTTTTGCTATCTTTAATCATCGATAGTTTTCTGTTAGATTTACATTCATCTAAAAATTAAAAATGTAACTTATTTACTCGAACTTAGGGGTGTCAGTTTCGAGTTCCGTTCCCGCGAACGTGGCTGAGTTCGCGTTCGCGAGAACCCGGGAACCCACCATGTTCGCGTTCGTGGGAACCCGGGAACCCATAGCGACTTACTCCAAATAAGAATCAAAATACATCTACATATGATTAAAAACTCAAAAACAGTTGTTTTTTCTATTTGAGTTGCGTTCCCATTCGCGTTCGAGGGAATCCGGGAACCCACCGCGTTCGGGAGAACTCAGTAACTCTGGAACCGTTTGAAGGTTTGTTTCTAGGGAATCAGAAAGCGTGTGAGACTTTTTTTAGATTGCAAAGTTGACGCTATTTCTCTCGATCAGTCACGGTCGTAATTCGTTCCAAGTAGTTTTTTCTAGTTTTTTAAGGGGGGAGGGGGGTTGTCACCCCCTTAGTTCCTAATTTAATAGGCTCATTCGACAGAGCACGTGATTTTACGTATGTCCTCCAATTTTCACGTTGTTTGCAAATATCTAGCCCGAATTATTGCCCGCACAAGACCTAATTTTTGACTAAACTTTGTCCCCAGATGTATCTAGTTGGGGACCAGTTTCGAGCATAAAGTAAAAGCAAAACAAAACATTTTATACATGAATCAATAGAAAATGTTTCGCTCTATCGGAGCCATTCTGAACAAGGTTGAAAGAAGAATTCTTTCATACCATTTGGTAGGTAATACCTTGGTGCAGACAGGATTTTTTACATTTCAACGGGTTTTCATCGTGTTTTCTTTATCACGACTGTGCTTAAAGATGCTTTCTTAGATATCATTTGATAGACCGTTTCAAAATCTACAGAATGGTGTAAAATTCTTCAAGAAAAAGCATACATCTCACGTTGTTCTCGCGAGACCAGATGTGTTCATCTTTGAAATCCTATGAAAAATCTTCAACAACTACTTAATGTCAGCATCAAGCATTGTTTTTAATGTAAAATAAATATGATATTTGAAATCAGCATTAAAAACTGACCCAGGTAGCACTGGTTACACAGGAATAGGTTTTTTCAAGAAAATTCGCCTGTACTCCCCTTCCTGCGATACTCCAACCAAAAATGAACTGTAGGGGAGTACAGGTGAATTTTCTTGAAAATAGTTTTTCCTGTGTAAACAGTGCTGCCTGGGTCAGTTTTTAATGCTGATTCGAAATATCATGTTTATTTTACATTAAAAATGATGCTTGATGGTGAAATTAAGTAGTCGTTGAAAATTTTTCATAGGATTTCAAAGATGAACACATCTGGTCTCGCGAGAACAACGTGAGATGTATGCTTTTTCTTGAAGAATTTTACATCATTCGGTAGATTTTGATATCCTCTATCAAAAAAAAGTCTAGGAAAATATTTAAAATCATAGTCAGAACTATAAAAACACTATCGCAACTCATTGATGTGTAAAAAAACGGTGTATGCAACAAAGTATTTACTATCAAATGGTATGAAAAGATTCTTAGTCCAAATTCAATCAGACTGTATCTGATAGAGGGAAGAATTCTCTATTGATTCATGTATAAAAAGTTTTGTTTTGCTTTTACTTTATGCTCGAACCCAGTCTCTAACTGGACACATCCAGGGACAAATTTTTAGTCAAAAATTAAATATTGTGCCGACTATAGCTCAGGCTAGGTACATGTAAATAACGTCAAAATTTGAGGACATACGTAAAAAAATGTGCTCTATCGAATGAGCCTATTAAATTAGAAACTAAGGGGTTCGCGAGCGACCCCCTCCCCCTTAAAGCGCTTAGAGAGGTGTTCTGTTTAATTGACAACAGATAGGAAATAAGGGTGGCACTTTTTTCTTTCTTTTCTAGGGAACGTTAAACTTGCCTTTCGAGTCTTTTGAAGTATTTTCTGAATTGAGCAGCATCAGTTGCATTATTTTCTTCCATAAAATATAAGAAAACGGTAAAGAAAATATTCGAATTTGCTTTCTTCTAAAGAAAAATTGAATATTAAAACACTTTCCTGCCAAAAGGAAAGTGAAAGTGCCGCCCCTCATAGTAAATTAATGATTTTTTCCGCGGTTTTGAAAATAAAGCTCATTTTCTAATATATGTTTATTTCGGAGGAGTTTGTTACTAGGACTGCTTTTAATGCTTCTGATACATAGTACTAAAAGCGTTTTCTGAAATTTTACTAGCGTTTTGTATAAATCCTTCTCGAATAGTTTTGCGTGAAAGGAAATTTCAAAGATTTTGAGAAAAGCCATGAATAATTTAACTGATATTCTGTTTTTCGCAACCTTTAGTTACCAGAATATTTTTTCTGAACTGCTTATTTTAACCCTATGCTTGATTTGTGACAATGTAATGCTCATAGGGGATTAAGTTTGCAAGTAAATGTCGATCGTCGGTTTCTTCGAAGGAATTGCTCTTTTCACAGCTTCTCTTGATATCCTGAAATTTAGCTCTCATAGAAACAACGATTTTAAGTGACTCGTTTGAATACTGATGCGGTGCTGAAACTATTCAAGTCTTCCGAGAGAAAGAGCTAGTCACGTATGGACGTTTTCATGTATCGTGAGTCATTTACATTCAGCCTTTCTTCCTATTTTCTGCCTATTAAAATTCAATTTAATCAATCAAAACAAAAGTTAAATATATTTATTTCATGCGTTATCCTATGAAATTTATGCTTATTCACTTTCTTTTCGAGATAAAAAGCATGAAATATTGATCTGAATATCGACCATGTGAAAATTTTCTATCTACCTAGACACCATCCTCAAACATAATAAAATTTATGGTACTTTCACGATCATCTGTAACACGACCTAAATCTATACCACTTTAGCTAAAATAGAATTTAATGCCTAGAATAGCTGATATTGTGTTGAACGAGAAACGATCAGGCGATGGAATCATGTGTTTTATTTCAAAATGAATAAATCAAAATGTTCATACACTGCAAATGAAATAACAAATTTTATTCAATTGCCTGATCGGTTCTTATTTATTCAATTTCGTTATCGATATAGTTATATCCCGGTAAAACCTATTTGCCGAAGAAAAATTTCATAGTGACATTATGCCGAAATAGATGTTAGTTGATCTTAGATCTGACGTTGTACTAGTCCTATGTAACTTCATGAAGCAACACGGAAAATAATTCAGACACACAAGGGGGATTGTGGAGTGGCAATATGTTCATTTCTCGAGAATCAGTATCATGTTCGAGCCTTCCCCCCTACAGCAACAAGTTTTAAAAATAATTCTGTTCTGTTCTTCATGTCTCAAAATGACTTGTTCGTCAATGGTCTATGCATTCTGCTCACATACCAAAATGGTTTGAATTTGCAAACCGTCGCACATGACTCATGCTATCTCTATTCATAGTTTTATATGCTTCACGTTTGTGCTTTGCTTCAATTGCTTTTCATTCATCATAAGTTACTTGTAATCAGCACAATGTCCCTTTAGGCTCTATCACGGGTAGAGGATTAATAAACCGCATATAATCACACAATTCAGATACACTCCTAAATTGATGCCTATAATTTATCGGAAGTTTCCCTAAACGAATAGGGGCCGAAAAAATACAAAATTTCGATTCTGATTTACTAAGAATTCGGATCTCCGGAACACATGAGTTCGCGGGTTCTCGCGAACGCGAACGCGATTAAGTTCGCGTTCGTGGGAATCTGGGAACGCAGGAACCCGCCAGCGTTCGCGTTCTCGACAACCCGGGAACCCATAGCGACTTACTCCAAATACAAATCAAAATACATCTACATATTAATTGAAACTCAAAAACAGTTTCTGTTGTATTTGACTTGCGTTCGCGTTTGCGGGAACCCGGGCGAACGCGAACTGCGACACCCCTAGATAAAGTCTCAGAAGGGAGAAAAGAATCTCAAGCCTCAAATGTTGATATGAGATTGTTTAGATTTGATATACATTTGGGTTTGGATTTGGGATTTGGGATTTGGTCTGTATCATTATTATTAGGATTTGGGTGGGATTTGGGTTTGGGATTTGAATTTGGGGCTGAGATTTGGTTCCAGTGTAGTACGACTACAAAGTTGGTAACTCCCGTTTTCGCCGAATTTTTTCTTCGCCGATGTCCATTTTCTCCGATTTCCATTTTCTCCGATTCCTTTTTCGCCGACAACATTTTTTGACCGAAAAATACCTGGTCACCCATGATTCATTCTAAATTTTAAATTTTTTTACAACTAATGAGTTTATTAACAAACTCATACATAACCATCTGACTTGGTAACCATGTGAGTTGGTAACCATGTGAGTTGGTAACCATGTGAGTTGGTTACCATCTGACTTGGTAACCATGTGAGTTGGTAGCCATGTGAGTTGGTAACCATGTTAGTTGGTAACCATATGAGTTGGCTACCATCTGACTTGGTAATCATCTCAGTTGCTTAGTATTTCTGATAGTTTTAATCAGTTGAGAAAAAACATACCGATATCCTTCATAAATTAGAACGTTTTTTCCTTTTGTAGATAAAGAAAATTTTATTTCAAAATTATTTCGTCTCGTTGATTGAGACATGCAAAAAAAAACAATTTCGATAGAAACAATGATATCAATTTTATATTTATGCTCGTTTGTTTAGCGTTCTTTCTTTGATTTCACGAATACACGTTAATTGAACAATTTTACCTCCAAAAAAATATAGATTCAAGTACCGCCACAAGTACTTCGTGTTAAATTAAGACATGAATCCCTCATCTGGTGGCATCTGTTTCGAAACATGAGAAAAGCTTAACCGACATGTTTACCAAGTCAGATGGTAACCAACTCACATGGTAACCAACTCACATGGTTACCAACTCACATGGTTACCAAGTCAGATGGTTATGTATGAGTTTGTTAATAAACTCATTAGTTGTAAAAAAATTTAAAATTTAGAATGAATCATGGGTGACCAGGTATTTTTCGGTCAAAAAATGTTGTCGGCGAAAAAGGAATCGGAGAAAATGGAAATCGGAGAAAATGGACATCGGTGAAAGTGGAGTCGGAGAAAATGGTCGTCGGCGAAAAAAAAATTCGGCGAAAAAAAAATTCGGCGAAAACGGACTAATTCTACAAAGTTTGACTCATTTTCGATTGAAAACAAATCCCAAGTCGAAATCCAAACCCCAAATCCCAAACCTGTCACCAATCCCAAGTCTCAAATCTGAGCTGAAAAAAGTAATATGAACAATCCTGTGATCCAAATCTAGACGAGATCCACAGCTAGGAACTCAGTTCTAACCATACCCCGAATCCAGAAACCAAAACCAAATCCAAGTCCAAACAGCAGAGATTTGGTGACAAATACTAAATCCATTCGAGATGGGTTGCACCCCTACCATGTCGGTACGATCCACAATTCCAGCTTGTTCCGTTTAAGACGTATAAGAGTTATTTTGTGACCCCTGATTACAGCCAATTAACCATGAATCACCCAGAAAACATTCGGGAATAGGGTAATTCATAAAAGAGAAACAACAGAGTTCATGAATTAAATAATTTAAATAACTTTACATGATTTTGTTTTGGAATAGATAATCTGAAAGATTGAAAATTCCTATTGATTTACATCATGTTTATTGCTTTAAATCCCACTATTACTTGAAATTTCTACTTATTACATTGAAAAATAGCGAAAGTAGCCGTGGAGTCAAGATTCTTAGCATTTCATGCATGAAGGAAGCAACTAACTTTAGGAATTTGATGATTTCTATTTTTATGACTTAAATTATCTGAATGATTGAGAATATCTATAGTCTCTCTTCTTATTTTTTGATTTCTATCTCTTTATATTTCGAGAATTCGATTTCGGCTATATTCATAACATATGGCATGGTAGGAGATATCCAAGACAACACTCATGCACGTTTTATGTCGGCTCATAGCTTTCAGTTTAAGTGCTCGATCGAACAACTCACAATTCAAGTAGTCTACGGTTCAATTTATTTCATAATATGTCCATCTTATCATCGCTACTCGCAATATGTCGTTCTTGATTAGAAATCAACATGATCTTCAACAATCACATCGGATTTCAGGTTCTGCACACGTTTGCTGCTGACTTGAAAAATAACGAAATTACAGTTTATAATTAAACGAAGATTCAACTTTCTATCAAAAAGTAGATGAATAAATACTGTTAGTGGATCTGGTGACCATGAACGTCTGAAAAAACGAGAAATGAGAAAAGCGACGAATATTTTCAAACCGAAAATATTGAAAAAAGAGATCAACAGAGAAATATATTCAACTGTAAGTTGCTACTCAATATGAAGTCCTGGTTATGAGTGGGGCTCAGTGAAACTAAGAAAGCCCTAGTCTATTTCGAGATCAGCAGCAACATTAGAAAGGGAGACAACGAATTGGTCGTTCCGTCTGTCAGAATTTTCACCATAAACAGCGAACGAAAAACTTCAAAACTGTTGCAGTCAATTTCATGAGTATCCGTTGATGTTATCATCGAGAATGTTGTGTTGTGAATTTTACGTCTGCAATTCAGTACTTAGATAAATCTAGTAGTTCATATAGCTTCCTGAAAGTATTAAATGCAATTTTACGGTTCTGTAACTGTGATGGTGGATCTTCAAAGGCTGATTATATGTCTATGACCTCGCACGCAAACCGAATTTGCATGACTACTTACTATCTTGCTAAAGAAAATGTTGCTAATAGCTAAAGACTTATGATTATCAAGTCTATGAAACGCATCTTGGATAAAAAATTCAGACCTTAGTTTTTACTATTCAATATTCCAACGAAGATGTCGGACTCTCAGTAAAGCCATCATAACTCCTGGTGTATCGAGTACGGTCGCGAATCTTATCAGGATTTTCTTATAGGTTCACAGAGTCCTTCAAATTAAAATATAAGACCAAACAGCGTTCAGTGCTTGGATTTTACTCTTTATATGTCAACGATATTAATACCATTGAGTTTCTGTAGAATATGTGAATTTCTTATAGTCTCTTTGAATATACACAATTCTTTCAAGATGAAACGTATTTAGAGCGAATGAACGAATTAGAATCAGAAAAACAATAATGTCTGATGATTTCTCACAGTCCGCGTTTGTCACGACAATGACTTTTTATTTTCAGAAATATCATGCGCATAATAGTGGACCAGATGCCATAGCAATTTCGATTGTACGTATTGAGCATTTTCGTGTTTCTGAATATGAATAACAACGAGACTATTGAAAATTACTTCCCTGTCTCATTAGTCTAACGGAAACTCAACAGGTATAGTGAACAGACGCAGAATTCAATTGGGAAACAACTGAATTTTATGAGTATAAAGTCATTTAGATCACGTCGATCATTTAGATCATTTACATCATTGAAGTCATAAGTTAGTTGTTTCCCTATTGGCTGTAAAGTTGTTTTTGCTTGTTTACACGGCTTTTCAGAATCTCTGGATTTCATGGTTCCATTGAGAAAATGGTCAGGAATTCGTGGGAATCTGTTAGATCTTGTCGAAAGCTATTTGTTGCCGATATTTGAACCCGATCGGGTGTATTTTGGCCGAGTTCTAGTGGTTTCTATTTTAAGCATTCCGCTTTCTTGAAAGTCAGCCACGTCTTTTTTGTTTATTATCAAATATATTCGAAACTGTTTTTATGAAAAATATAAATGGGTCTCTCTCTGTCTCTTGTTACTTCTATGAAGTCCGTGTGCATATCTCTTTAGCCATTGAATTCTAAGTTGAATTTTTGTACGCGACGATTTCCCCAATCAACGACATACAGATTACCGTGTTGATCAAATGACAAACCATCGGGTCCATTCAGTTGGTTCGATTGTTCTCCTCGATCGTTTCCACCAACAATAACACTTCCCTGTGTGGCTTCTTTGGGCCAACGCATGATTCGAGTATTCCCCCGATCAACCACATAGACAGTGCCCTATTCGTCGACAACGACTCCTCGAGGATTTGACAATTGTTTGAGCCCATTTCCTTCTCGTTGACAACCTGCCACGACAATGCCTTGATTTGCACCTTCCACCCATTTCGTCACACGATGATTTCTCGATTCAGACACATACACTGAATGATCTCGATCGACGAATACATATGATGGGCGAGAGAGTTGATCAAGACAATCTCTACGTCCATTGCCACCTGCAACCACTGTTCCTTTAGAGTCTCCTCTTCGATATCGTCTTACTTCATGTTTTCCATCGTCGGTGACATAGAGAGATCCATTATCGTCCATTGTCAACCCCCCACAATTGATGTTGGAGATGATCGTTTCTCCTTTTGTTCCGTTTCGACGAGGCCATCGAACCACTCTTGAATTGGAACAATCGCAGATGATGAGACTATCAGTGTCTTTGTCGACAATCGCATCACATGGGTCAGAAAACTGATCAGCACCACTTCCTTGTCCATTTCCATCGGCAACCACTTGACCATTCTCCTCATCCGGCTTCCATTTCATAATACGATGATTTGACTGATCAACGACATAGACAGTTTGATCATCATCAACATACAAACCGTATGGTCCTGAGAGTTGATTAATTGCATTGCCTCTTCCATTTCCTCCAGCCACAGTGATACCATTTTGTTGCCAACGAGCGTTCGGATGAATGTCAGTTAAGGGGGCACGGAGTGGAACTATAATAGATGGAAAGAGATGGAAAGATAAATACATGGATGGATAGAGAGTGTGGGAGGATGGATGGATAGATCGGTCATTTACGCGTCTTTTTTTGGGCTTTTGGGGATTGGCTGCAAGTGTAAGTGTCATATTTATGTGGGGTGAGGGTATCTCCTCTTCTCCCACCGATATCCAAGAGCAGTACGCACAGCCACAATCACACCATAAAGAAACGAATGAACTTACGAGCATAAAAACGGGCGCTAGTAATACGCTGTGCATAAAGACCTTCCTTTCAGTAGATGGAATAAATCAGCAGTACTAGACTAAAAGCGTTGAATGGACTACGCTGAAGCAGGGTAGAATCACTTTTGGGACAATGAAAATAAAACGCGAAATAGAATCAGATTTTGCTAAAGCTTCAAAAACTTTATAAGCGTGCACCCAAATCTAGAACCCCAAAAACTTCTGCGTGGCACATTTTTTTTCTACTCATTTTTGTACGAATGGCGTTACACTTTAAGATATTGCTGAGACATTATGAGGTTTCTCATGAAATATACTGTTTCTAACACTGTGGATCTGCTCCTGAGCAAAAAAAAATATTATGAAAGAGACGCATTAAAATAAGGAAGATACAGTTCATTGGGATAGTAAGTGTTGGTAAGGGTGCGCAGATGAAGAGATAAGATGCTAACACTTACAACTACCCACACACTAATATACAGTACTGTTCACAAATATAGAGTCGCTCTATAGTATAGTTTTCTTTTCAACTTTTTTCCTTCCAGATACCAATTCTGCTGTTCAAATCGATTCTAAATTATAGTTTTTGATATGCTCTTTCAGAATCTATCGNCGATAGATTCTGAAAGAGCATATCAAAAACTATAATTTAGAATCGATTTGAACAGCAGAATTGGTATCTGGAAGGAAAAAAGTTGAAAAGAAAACTATACTATAGAGCGACTCTATATTTGTGAACAGCACTGTATAGCAACTGATGCATAAATACTGATTGAGCGCAAACATGATTCATACTTGTTTTTGTGCGTCTGAAGTAAATTTCCGACGTTCGTAATGAACTTAATCGATATGTGTATATTTGTTCACCATTGTCTTCGTATACTCCATCACAAACCCGACACATCATTTCATCGATTTTCAAATTTGGTTCATCGATATGTTGAAGTAAATGATACGTGAAGAGGCTGTTGCGTTTATTTCGTGATTTATCAAATATTTCTTCATCAGAACCACAAGCAAAGACTATATAAGAGCCAACTACTGCTTTCAAAGTTGTAGTATTTGTGAAGTCAGATTGTACGGGGTGGGGTTTAGTACCGCAAATATACGTACGACAACAATCAAGTAGAAATACGATTAAAGAAGGTTTTTGCTCTTTCATTTTGTTAAGTACTTTTTGAGCGTCAACAGCGGAATGTTCATGTCTGTCAGGTCGTTCAAGAAGAAGTTTATTATCGATAGGAATGAGATAGTTAAGAGCATGGCATTCAGTTCCATGACCGGAGAAAAAGAAAACTACGAGATCGTCTTCAACGATTTCTTTCACAAAATCGTTAATTTCGTCCTGCATGCCGATGCGGTCTAAATTAAAGCGAGGCTTGACTTTGGAGCCAATTCCTTCCAACTTTTCACCAACATCTTCAGCGTCATTTTTGCAACATTGAAGTTTGTTCACTTCATAATCATTGTTGCCAATAAGAAGAGCTCGTTTACTTAATTGTGATGTAGTTGTTGTCATTCTTATGCTTTTTGGGTCCTAGTACTTATGTGAAAAAAGAATAACATCTGAAAGAAAAAATGATGCACATCTAAATTCATGTTTTTAATTATATAGATCAGTTGAAGCTCTGAGATAATATGAAATTCAGCAAGTAGAAAGAGAACTCCTTTCTGTTTGGTTTATAGTCATTATTTCGGTATAATGAAAGTAATAAGTACCAATTTTTTCGAGTTTTAGTTATTTTTATCTACCTATATGATGAAGATCAGTAAACATTAAAGGAACTTCAACAGGATTTTCGTAATTAGTGAACCAGTGATAATGATACGGATGTTGCAATTTCGAATATTTCATGTATTGGTATTATGTTGTTACTATTATACGCATGATAATCGTATATTATCGAATAAGTTATAGTTTTATCACTTGCAACATTTACCACACGCTGCTGGTTCCATGTTTATTGTAATGCGGATTACGTATAAAACATTTTGTTTAGAAAAAATATAAAGCGAATTATATTCATCTCAAAATTCGGTTCATTTCTACTCGTTACTTCTTCTGACACTGCACAAAAACGTTGTTCACATCTGTCATACGACTTTCATAAATCAACTACTGTATTATTTGATTTTTTCAACTTGTGAATACGATTTTAGAACCGTTCCACTTTCAGTGAGTTACGGTGTGACTTAATGTAGATCTGAGTCTCTATCAGACGTACGAGTAACAGTGTACGGTGAGAGTCACTAGGTGGCTTAGAGTGGCTTAGGACTAGCATTACGGTGAACAAATATAACTGAAAACAAACGTTTACAATAACCTATACAATTGTTCCCGACAGAAAAACGCCGTAATTTGACGTTTTCCCATGTACTATATTACGGTCGTATTTTTATACATTGTAAACGAGTTATCATGGCTGTAACACAGTCAAAAAATTTAGTATCCAACCTCTTACAGTCATTTACGGCTCGTTGAAAAGCGGCCATTTACGGTCATGCCTGTTTGGCCTTAGAAGGATTGATTTTTCTTTCTCGAAGATAAAAAGAAAAAATATGAAGGAGTTCAAATTCTAAATACATATTTAATGTCGAAAAATAATTATTCTTTTTAATATTTAAAAACTTTCTTTTTTCTATATCACTTTTTGAAATAATTGTATAGTATTGGTTTTCAGATTCAATAGAGTATTGGTATATCCGGGTCTATTTCATGAAGAGAACTTCGTTCAAAGATAGGTGATAATCACAGTGTATCCATTAGGGGTGGCACTTTACCTTTACTTTACTAGTAAATAGTAAATACATATTTACCAAGTTACTATTAAATAAGTAAATACATATTTACCAAGTTACTAGTAAATAGTAAATACATATTTACCAAGTTACTAGTAAATAGTAAATATTTTTACGTAAATAAAAGTAAATATAGTTTTAATGCTGTTCGATACTTTTAATAGAAGTTTAAGTTA
>OENT01001800.1:0-28752 GCA_900239685.1 Rotaria macrura | reverse complement strand
TTTCTTCTCATCTAGTTCTGTAAATTTTGATAGTACCGTTGGCTAGCCTAATCAGAACTGACTAAAAATGAGCTGAAGGTTTGGTAGGGATTGCGGCTTTTAGATATAAAAAAACATTCATCTTTGATATCGACTATACAGCACTGGTGCATACCTAGATTCATCTATAATTAAACTCGATTGATATTCACATTCTATAAAAAAGCTAGGACTCCTATCAATTTCGATGCATCGAACTGAAATTTCAACTCAACATGTTTGTCTAATAGGATCACTTATCTTTAAAAGTTTCACAGATGTAAACAGATAATTTTAGTAGAGTCCTGCGGGACAGTCCCGAATCCCAAAAAATCCCGTTTATTCCGTCCCTGTGAAAAAACGGGACTGTCCCGATAATTTTTCGGGATTGGACAAACGGGATTGGAACAATTCAAATAATTTCTGGACGGGAAAAATAAAAAATAAATGTCCCGAGTTCTAAAATCCCTATATCTACACCTTTTAGGCATTTGGCACTTTTTTATCATAAAGTCCACAGTTTAGGAGAAAAAAATCTGAAAGTCGTATTGATGTTTAATTTACACACTTCAAAGAGCTCGAAAATGCATTTATTTGATTTTTCATTGTTCTGATGAACACTTCAAATTTTGATAGGGAGGGCGCGCTTAATAAACAGTAAATTATTAATTATATGTACATCTAAACGTATGTGTTTTTCTGGTCTATCAAAATTGAGCGACATTAATTGTTGGATACCATAATTGATGAGGTATTTTCAGATTTCCAAAAAAGGAAATTATGGAAGTTTCTGTAATTTCCAAGAGCACGTAAACTCCCAGAAAACTGTTTTCAAAACTTAGGGAAATTTCAGAAATTACTGAAATTTCCGAAAATGGAAGTTGTGTTAATTTCGGAAATTGCCGCATTTTTTCAAAGTAACGTAAGTTTTGGAGGCATCATTTCCAAAATTTCCTTTTTCGGAAGTCTGAACACTGCCGCGCAATCATGGTCTTCATTCATCTGTTTGGTGGTACAAAAGCAGCACGTTCATCTATCCGACGCTCAATAAAGCTCTGAGAATCCAAGATTGTGGAAATCGGTATATTCCATTTTCACCGACAATGGTTTTGGCCGATTACAACTTCACCAAAAGAAGTTTTCTTTCTTTCTAAAATTGAAATAAAGAAAATTTCTTTTGGTAAAGTCGGAATCGGCGAAAAAAAACTGTCGACGAAAATGAACTCAACCGAACAAGATGTTCTCTTTTGAATGCGTGCTGTGTCTCGAATCGAACAAATGCACCAAATTGACAGTCAATTGTGACACATCAAGCTAACATTGACAGGGGATAGGGATGAACAGCTACAGCGTCTCACAGAATTCTTTCGAAAAGAGATAAAAAACCCGATTTTGCCTGTACGACTAGGCAGATCAATGATAAAAATGGGCGAATACGACAATCCCTAAAGAATTATTCAGACTACACTTTTGACTACATCTGTCTACAATTCGAGTAACATCACTGAATGCTACCGTTAATTGGGATACATCATCATGCAGAGGAGCGATCTCAAACTGCCTAATCACACATTGAAAAAAGATTCGAAATTCAGAAAAAAATTTCTTCCATTAAACCATACTGACATGACTATACCGTACCAAAACAGGGTATGTTGTAATACGTACTAAGAGACTATTGTTCCTAACTATCCAACTACGAAAAGTCACTTGAAATGCAAGAAAAAAACATTTTCACCAGATCATCCTGATCTTACAAAAATTTACAACTTTATGGGTATGCTGCACTAGCATGCTTTGAAAACAATCATCAAATCCAACAAAAAATCTTCACAGAATCATTCAGATCTCGCTGGAGCTCACATCAACATTGGTAAATTGCATCTATTGATTAGTAATTGCCAAGCTGCATTATCTCACTTTCAAGCAGAACTTTCGATTCAGTAAGATACGCTATCCCGCAATCATCCTGATTTGGCCACGATCTACCACTTCATTGCTGGAAAATATCAGAAGATGGGAGACTATTCGGCAGTGGTTTCGTCTTATAAAAAGACGCTTGAAATTCAGGGAAACGTTCTTCCATGTTTTTACCCAGAGAACGCTAAAACTTACAACAACATGGCTCGATTGTATACGTTGATGGCAGACAATTCCACAGTGTTCTTATATTTATAGAAGATTCTCGAAATCTACCAAACAGACGTGTTCCAAAAGCACTCTAATCTTGGCACAACCTACAATAGTACAGGTGGAATGCATTAATCGACAAGAAATTACCGAGCTACACTTTCATACTTTGAAAAGGCACTTGAAATTCATCAGAGAAGTACTCCATCTAATGTTCCTGATGAACTGGCTGCCAGCTATAGTAACTTTGCTTCAGCACATACTCTACTAGGAAACTACTCGACAGCACTACCATACTGTGCAAAAGCCCTGAACATTCAATAAAAAATTCTATCACCCAATCATCCTGACTTGGCTGTATAATCTACAATAATATTGGTCTGTTGTATCAATCAATGGGAAACTGTTCAGTGACTCTTTCATATTATAAAAATGCACTAGCTTCAATTTTTAAGTAACATTGTTATGGTACGTGTTTCAATGGAGCAGTACTCGGATACTATCGTGCATTTTGAAAAATCATTGAAAATTCTAGAGAGCACATTTTCGTTGAATCATTCTTCCATCTGCTCTATCTACGTTAACTTGGGCGGTGTATAACAATTCATGAACGACATTCCAAATGCACGATCTTACTTTGAACGAGCACTCAAAATCCATCTAGAAATTCCTCCACCCAATCATCCCACCGTCGCAGCTATTTACAACAGTCTTGGCAATATGCATGGCGCTATGGGTGATCACTTGAATGCTCTGAGCTATTCTGAAAAAGCACAAGATATCATGATAGTACTTGTGTCACACAACCATCCTGACTTAGCTATAATTCGTAATAATATTGCCGCAACACGTCGCTCGATGCTAAATTCCAAATAGGTAAAGCGATACTTTTGTGAAGAGCTTTCCTCGTGATTCTACCGTTTTCCCAACAGAAAACTAAGCAAATGATGCAAGCAATACGCCAGCCTTAAATAAACGTACACGCATCCCAGTGAAAAATTTTCGCTGATTTTAATCGAATTATTTTGCAACAAAATCAAAATTGAAATCGATTGATAATTTTGATTATCCTAGATCACTACTTAACCATTAGTTCATATTGCTACTTATCCAGTGTTAAATTTTCGGATTAAAACTGATTATTATGCAGGAAAATCAAGATTTAAAATCGATTGATAATTTCGATTTTGTTGCAAAATAATCAATTTTAATCCGAAAATTTAACACTGGATAAGTAGTAATATGAATTAATGGTTAAGTAGTGATCTAGGATAATCAAAATTATCAATCGATTTCAATTTTGATTTTGTTGCAAAATAATTCGATTAAAATCAGAGAAAATGTTTCACTGAGATGTTAACTCATTCTTTATGAGCTCAGGTTACTTTATTTTATTCTCTTCTCCTTTTCAAAATATTCGAGAAGTCCATAAATCATCATACATATATATCTATATATTATGTATTGTATTGCGTTATCTTGTTAAGTCAACCTTTTGTTTTAGAAACGTATCCTTGCAGTTTCAATCTTTGATATATTAAGAAATGAGCACATGTTTTTTTTTATTTCTTCCATGGTAAAATAGTTTATTGAAAATCAAATAACCATAATCAGTTTTTGAATAAGCGATGATGAAACGAAAAGAAATATTCAATGACTGCTTCTAGAGTGTGGGTAAGGGTGAATTCAAATCATCTCTCTACCCACACCCTACTAAAAATACTGCAGATTTTGTTTACGAAAATAAATGAGAACAGAGAAATAATTCTTGTCCATAATGAATGACTCTACTGTTCGAACAATCAGAGATAAGACGATTACTTGAAATTTGATGAAGCCGTTGGGTCCATCTCTGAGGGGTTTTGTGTAATCTGTAGAGATCTTACATGATCGCAGGTGGGATTCTGTCGAATTTTATGTGTAAATCTATTGTTTGCTCTGAGTATCGAATACGATGATTTGTGTCTATTGAATCACTCGTCACATCGAAAGATAAGTTGTGTATGCATCTATATAAGATGAATCACATCAGTGTAATTTGAATATGTTCTATTCTTCATGTGTAGTGATTCAAAAGCAAAACGATGACAGTTTCGAGAATAAGCCATAAATCCTTAGTTAAAAAACACCCACACACGTTGACATAATGGATCACAAGATAAATATTATTTGAATGCAGAGGACAGTAGAAATGTGCGCATATATGTACGCCTGTTTGAAGAAAGAAGCCGAGCAGCCTTTAACGATCGACACAAAAAAATTTGATAAACTACAACGTTCTCAACATGAGTGACTCTTCCTCAAATCAACGGCTCAAAGGTATCCTTTCAGTGACTGTGCTCAAAGCAACGAGTTTAGCAAAAAGTGATTGGTTTGGTGAGAATGATTGCTATGCAGTGATTTCGTTGGAACCACTTGCGATACAAAATAAAATGAAGGCTGAAAAAAGAAAGCAACAAACTGAAACATACCAGAAGACACAGATTCATGATGGTTCTAATCCTATTTTCGACGAGAAACTTGTATTTCCCGTAACAGAAGAATTAAAAACAATCTATGTTCAAGTATGGGATGCAGATTTTGATAAAGACGATCTTTTAGGTCACGGAACATTGGAATTACTTGACGGGGAACAAGCTGATCGACTTAATACGAGTACGGACAAAGAATGGCTGCATACTGTCACATTGTCTCTACTCAATGAAAAGGAGAATTTCGGTGGTACATTAGAACTTGTGCTTCATTTCATTCCCGAGACAGTCATGGACTACATGGACAAGAAATTCGATGCTGCTCAAGCAGAATTGAAGAAAAAGCTAACACAAAAAATAGTGTCAAAAATGACTGATGCTGCTACTGACAAAATTCAGGGATATTTTTGAAATGGTGTCTAAATTTAACAATTCAATCGAGGTGATGGTCAAAACTTCGATACTCTATAACGAATGGACATGTTCATTTTTTTTCTATGTTGAAGAATAAATATAAATTGCTTTGCTAATTCAGATGAAATCTGTACAATAACCAAGGAGATCGTGACAAGCTTTTAGAATATTCGGATAGCAGGAGAACGATATTTTGCATGTGACATAAAACCAAGCAATGTTTCATGGCATCAGAACACGGATTTGGATAAAAATTAGAGTGTAATAGAGTGATTCATTCAATGATACTATGATTTAAAATAAAAGGAAGATACACATATTTGCACCCTGAAATATGAACCATTTGTGATTGTTTATACTGACATGTGAGTGTCTTCTCTCATATTATTTCATCCTATGATTGAGAAATCAATGTATTGTAGCGATGCTGTACTAATGATTTCTTCAGATACAGACATAGATCATCAAGATTTGAAATTAAATACATTCTTTATTAGAAAGCACTGTAGTCGATTTCTAATAGGAACTAGTTAAATTTGCCAGTGCATATTGTCTTTGTTACGCATATGTATCTTTGTCAGTTATTTTTAAATCATTCAACAATGCTAGTGATCGTAACGGTATGCTTTTTTTTATTGTTGACGCTATTGAACATCACGTAAACAATGAAAAGATCAGATGAGCAATTTATTCCAATATGTAACTGTTGTCCTTGACTTATAATAACGTTTCATGATAAGAATACATAATAATATAACAAAAGAATAATGTCAACAAGAACTTCATTCAAATAAATATTCTATCAAAAGATGATCAATCTTTCATGAAACATCTTTCTCGATAATAACACGAGGCATGAATGACTAGTATTAACATGCTTTTCGAGTATTTCGTTAAGGTTATAATAACACAACTTGTATGATAGTAAAGTAGTATTGCATTTCAACCGAATCTATCGGACAATAGCAATATTCAGTTATATAAGCAGTACTACTCTATCGATAAGATTACTATCTATAGAGACAAATGTTATGTGAAAAATGAATTCATGAAATTACAACGATCAATCTATTTATCAACATTTCAGACTTGGATGTTAAATTACTACGATTGATATTCATTGCAGAGTAATAATGATCATGTATGAATCAAAGTAACATTTCATACAACAATATTGATGAGCAATCATAGAAATCATTTGATAAAATATGGGCATGACCAATAACACAACGAGTAAATCTTCTCTACCGTGAATCCATTCAACGAATATATCGATAGTATTATAGAGTTTTATAGATTATTTTATCTGGAAGAATGATATAAACAGGCAATAGGACGTAGGATTAATTTTCTATTCGATCATCTCCATTAATATCAATTCTAGACGTTACTCATCGATGGCACATTGAAAACGAAATAAAAACTGAACTAATTCTACCATTGTTGAGTTCATCAAATAGATCTATGTCAATACAACTGTGTGATCATGTTCAACTCTTTGAAAGAAACACGAATATTAAATCATTGCAACCAGTCCCATAGTAATAATCCATGACAATGTTATCATTAGCCTAACTTATGTGTAAACAATATTAATTTAATAATGGTATGATTCATGAATGACTTTCACCAGTAGTGAGTTCATCTATTTCGACGACATGAAGCCATAAAAAATGTCTGAATAGCCTCTGGACTTACACATGGCACAAAAATCTCTCTCAAAGCGATATTGATGTTCGACTATGTTCGTCTTGATAAGCGTTCAATGTTGAATATAGAAATAATGATCGAAGTTGACGCCGTATAAAAATCGTTTGACGAAAACATAGCTGTTCAAGTAGATCGAAACGGGCAATTTTGATTGGAATGTTAAATAACTTACAAGAAAATAGAATAAAACAAACGAATTGGTCTTATAATAGAAATGTTCAGTAACAAGAGTAGAATCAATTGAAGATTGTATCGTTCGTAAATATCTTTAACATGATTGTAGTAGGTGAAATCTTCCAAACAGTACTCTATTCAATTTTACATTAGTCTCTACTTTCATCGTCAAGTATCTAAACTATCCATGAGAATTCACCAGTTGATGAACAACTGAAAGAATAGTTTTATTCAATTCAACCATCGAATTTCATACTGCAATTTGCAAACAAAAAAACGTAGCTATGCAAAGAAAATAAAGGAACGATTTCAAGTATTACTCTATTCCATAGTATTGTTACTTATCGCCTATCTATCATGAGAGACGATATTATTAATTGATTGTATCATCAATGAACTATTCTAACCAAGATGATGTAAATTTATTTTACGAACAATGAATCGAATGAAATATTTCTAAGACAATGAAAAAGTTGATATCGTAAGTGATTGATGTTCAGGAGAGACACATTCAGCTTCAGCATGATGTGTGCTTTTCCTATAGTTGTACTTCTCAACAAGAGAAAAATAGAATAATAACAGGATCATCAAGAGTAAATTTCCGTTCACGCATGTTGTATCTCTAAATGGAGTGAGTGGTACATTTTGATGATGCTAGCCGATGACATCAAAATGAAATTGTTTTCATAAGNAGCAAAGACATATTCATAGAAGGTATGCGAAATAGATTGAATTCTATTATCTTTATAACAGAACAAAATACTATGGCATTCATGAATTTCAATGAGGTTCTCGAGTTCCAAGTGTAGATTCCAAAATGTTATTGATACCTGTTTGTTAATTCTTAGTGATTGATTCAAATCAAATTTGAATAGAAAATGACATAAATCAACCATGATAATGTTCTATGATTCTATCATCATCTTTGTATTATCCACCACGTCGCAAGTCCTATGCATTATGATGTAGACAAAGAACTTTTTCTACCGTAAAACATCTATTCAAATTTTTTCTATTATAAACACGGAATAATCTTGTGCCCAAAGTTGTATCAAGCGTACAATGTTTTAATGAATCAGTTTGAACAGAAACGCAATCAACAACGTGCACTCTTGCGATTTAGAACGGCTCTATAAAGTTTACAATTGAAGAATGTCATTAATAGTGAACATATGTAAGCAGCACGTTTCTATTTATTAATTTTAACCATGTAAGAACAATCATACTATTGATTAGTATGATGAAGGATGCTATCATAGAAACTGAATTTGCTCCATAAGACAGATATTCAACAATTTTGTATTCATTACTTGAAAATGATCATATATTACAGAAGATTGATGACAATTGTGTCAATTGAATAAGCTGAAGAATTTAATCGTTCAATCGTATGTTTTACTCTAATACTAATAGCAAGTTATTTGAGTGTGGGTCGATTAGAAAATAGTTCACGAATAATTGCAATGATAAACATATTCCAAAATATCATCAACAAAGACAATCATTCGTTTCCTGATGAACTTATGGAGTGATATTCTTGTTAATAAATCCACAAGAGAACATAAACATTCAATTATTTAATGGACTTGTGCTCAAATTTGATATTTTCGAATAAAACACATGAATAGTGTACAAAACGAACGATTTTCACGAAAGTTTCCCTCAAAATTCTTGGGGATTCAAATTCTAGAATACAAACCTAGCACTGCTCTTGTAATTATTATATAGTAAAAGAAGAAATACTACGAACCATAAATTCATATATTTTGTTTAACATAATTTCACAACATCAAATTTAAACCAAACTCAATGATGGTAGAATAAAATGAATCAAGTGTACAAACATATTATTCATATACATCTTATGACTTTTTCTCTGTCGGATTCCGTTCCGACTTATTCGAAGAATTCATAACGGAGGAATTTTTCTAATCACGGCTAGGCAATTCAATTATATCCTACTTTTTCACATAAATATTTGCATTCACCAACCAAGAACAAATGTTTCATATTCTCGGGATAGTTTGACAACTGATGAATCTATATATCCTATTACATTCGATACTTTTTTATTATTGTTCTACATAGAATGAAAGATCATGTCATAAAAGCACAATTTACATTAATATATCATGGAAAAATTATGTGCCGTTTGGACAACTAGCAATTCAAGAGATTCATCATCGACAAACTTATGTAACATGAATAGTTAGTATTAATCTTTTGTTCAATTATGATACTATCTTCTTTTTCTACGAATCATTCAGTTAGTATTGAAGTATATATTGACGTTGAATAATCTCTACATTTAGATTTAGATGATCTTGATTGATGAGAATTATCTTCAAATCGTTGAAATGATTCTAAATAAACAAGATATCAAATTTAATAACCTATTTTATGATAATTCATCGTTTCCATTGCATGATTTTCTTTTAAAATAGCTGTTATGTTGAAAATGTGCAATGAGAGAAAGTTCAATCGATATAAGCATAAATAAACGTGAATCAAGAACTATGTTGTGAAAACAATCTCGATATCTAAGTAGTACATAGTCTTACCACTTTTGAGTTCGAAGTTCTTTTGCATCTTGATACTAGCAGATTTACATTCCAGATAGATCAAATGATTCCAATCAATGCTCTCACTTCGCTCCACATGTAACTCTAAGAACGAACATTGCTGTAAGACGTCGAGTTCTTGCAGAAAATGATTTACTCGATTTTTCAAATGTACGATATCGTCTTCCGTAAAATCATCTTCATCTTTTCGTTGTCGAATTTCATCAATCACTACTTGAAATCTAGCCTTGGCATCTTAACATTGGTGCTTGAGCAACTGATTAACTTGTTGACGAATGCTATCTGCGGTTTCGTTAACCTTTTGAATTGTTGTATTTTGCCAGTTATCTATTTGAGTAAGAAGTGAATTATGTACACTACTAAGGTGATTGTTTTCGTTGAATTGTTTTAATAGACGAATCTGAGTGTCATTAACATGTTCAAGATTGACTTGCAAATCTTGTCGATGAGCCATAAAATGTTTTGTACAAAAGTGGCTTTTGGATCCTATACAGGTACATGTGCCCATATTTGTGGAACATTTTGAGCAATGATTCGATGTTGTCATTTCTGAAAATAGAATTCAAACGATCGGTACGTATCAACCAGTCACATATGATGTTTTCTTCCAAAAATGGCCGAGAATCCTACAAAACGTATTTTCAATTTTTTTTAAACCTCTCACTACAAGGACGAAATGAAAAAAAATGAATTATCAACATCATTTTTTTTGTTGTTTGTCAAACAATAGTAAAAAAAAGTAAAAAGCACAATTCTTTTCATCCACATGTAAGCCCGTTTAATTCTTAATGTTGATTTGTATTTGTGAATATTTTTGCATAAAAGGCAACAATTTTAATTGTCTGCTATTGTAGTGTATCTTTGGCCAGTTTGCTCCTGAGTCATATTCGATAGTCATTTTCATTTATGAAAACAGTCCGTATAGCCTATATGAGAGAATCTCTCTTTGATAGAAGTTCGTTATCGATTGTTTTCTCTCCATTAATTCACTATTGACATTACCTTGAAGAAAGTCTTACCTGTTCAAAAATATAAAAAGAAACAAACAGAAATGCTATAGAATTTACAGAATTTTACTCAATTCAGCTGTATGTTGATCTCAGTCGAGTCTTGTAATGACATAATTTCAAGCGTGATGGTAAAATCTTTATTGTTTTAGAATTTGCTGGTTTGGTTTTTTTTTCTTACACGAGACTAACATCGGTATCCACATTCATTTGGGAATTCCCACCAGACGACTGTCTGTTTTCATGGTAGTGCATACGCAGATCTATGCCATGATGTGAGCTTTTCTTCTCATTCTTCTGATGTCAATATCTCGTTCAACGCATCATAAAGACTTCCATTGTATCACCAACACTTTATTGTGTATAGCATAATGCTTGCGGACTCATTTTGTCTTGAAGACGTAGAAAAACCCAATGCGGTGGATTCTCTTGCTCCTGTAGCTATTTTCAATAGTGAAAAAAAATATATTCCGAATATGTTGAAATAATAGATATCAGAAAACAAAATGGGAATTCTTTTAATACTGCTTACTCCAATGTCGATCTTTTCTTTTTGTTACATCACAATAATCAACTTTTCGAAGAACTGGACTTTTTATAGTGCCTCTTTAGTTAATATTATATGTGTTTAAAGAACTTCAATACGCGTGATATTAGTTCTAACATTCGCTCGAAGAAATTATCTTTTGTTCCTTACTGAATGTCTACTATTTCCTTATCTATTGATTTCTGCAAGTGTTGTCACGCTAAAAGGTAACTTTATGTTTCGATATATAAGCAATCATCTGTGCAGAAAACTGTCAATTGAGCAAAATGTTTTCTATTAGAATCTTTCAGTAAAAAGGATTTAATGCTGATAACACGAAGTTTGTAGAGGTATTCCACAGTGAACTTATCAAATAAATGAAATGAAGCGTGGATAGAAAAAAAGAAATTTAGATTTATTTAGAAGAAAATGCATGTGCAATCATTAAATTTATGATGAATAATTTACTCTAAATAATCCTGTTTTTTGAATCATTTCTGAAAACACTTCATTTAAATTGTTTATCATGACTAATGAGTGGAGAATTGGCTGCGTGTGCTAGATATTATTTGACGATTCGGACTCTGTAATGAAGACACCAGACTACATTTTCGAGAACTCAGAAAATTTTCGAAAGTTTGAGTTTAGGTTCGTAAGATTTCAATCACAGTAGAAAATATTTTAGAATTGGCTCGTCTCTGGTTCATATAACTAGAAATATGAAGTTGTAGTGCCACTGGGAATGAGAAAATGGAAAAAAACGAGTTGCAGCACTATTACGTCCCATACATATGTACATTTGAGTTTGAAATATGGCAAAATTTAGTTAATAATCGAGATATATGTTACGATTAATTGTTATTAAATAGAAAATCAGAAAGTGAATTGTTTCCATATTTGTCAAATGATGATTTGCACTAAATATTGGTCGCTATATTTTTTTAAGAACTACTTGCAGATGATGTAATTAAATATGATTAAGCTAATGATAAAAATGAATTCAACTCGATCAGTTTGACAGAAACAGAATCTGCATGTATAATTTCTAATTTTTATAGATTTCTTCTAGTAGTCACATATCAATGAAGAGAAGAGAAGAGAAGAAATATAACATTTTTTTTCTGTATCACAGCATATGGTTTTCGAGTGTGATTAAGGGCGTGGAAATTGGTGCCACTAACATCTGCATCAACCCCAATCCTTATACCCGCAGAACTACGGCATGAATATCGGATGTTTCTGAAGAATACATTTGATTGGCACAGCTGCACGTCTACTAATTTTATTTTTACGAATGAATATAACTTTTAAGAGGAAAAAAGTCTTTTTGGATAATATTATTGAAAATGAATCAATTTATATACGTAGATGTCAGTTTATTATTTAATCCATATTTGAATATGATAAGATCGATTAAAATCTTTTTCGATTAAATACGTTGATGACTAACTGTTTTGCAACCATTCAATAACTTGATCTATACTTAGAATCTGAACATTGGAAAATTGTTCCTTATCTTTTGGTAACGGAAAATATTCAATATTTTTTCCATCAGTCCATTTAACATATAATACTCTAGGATTGATCATAGATTTACAAATAGTAATAAAATTTTCAAGACAATTAATTCAAACATAAAGTATTTGACAATGAATATCGAATGGTGAAGAACTCAATGTCATAGATTTATCTTCTTTAAAACAATCAAAATCATTTAAATTTAGAATGTAAATTGTTCGATTTATTCGTTTGAATTATGATAATTGAAATGGTAATGAGACATCTTCACCAATTGTTAATCTATAGAGATTATGTACTTCATCAAGTAAATATTGTACTTTCGAATATAAATCATCAGTACAACATGATATAGTAAGTGAATCAAGTCGTTTTAAATTTGGAACCATAGACCGAAATTCATTATTTATAGGAAGTTTTATACAAAGGCATCGAATAAACCGTCTATGTTCATCAATCCAAAATGAACTTCGACATGAATTAACTAATTGATTGGCTTGTTCTTGTACATCATCATGAAATGAATCTTGGATGCTCAAATGAAATACTCTTAATTTTGGTAAGTAATTAGAAATTATTTGTTCCTATTCATGATCATTTATATATTTAGAACATAATGTTAGATTTAAACGATGTAGCTTAGGTGTCTTTTGAAAGAATGATACAATTTTCGAAGTATCAAGTGTACGTCTAATTTTAAGATTCAAATTGATTAATGTTGAATAAGACGTTGGTGGTATATAATTATCATTAATACCAGAAAAAATTACGATCGACCAATGTTTAAGATTAGGTGTGTATTCAAATAAATTATTTATCTGATTCACTAAAGTTAATTATCAGACATATAAATATTTAAGAGATTTTGAAATTGTTCGTGGTATACAAAAAAAATCGTTTCTTCAATTGATATATCAATATTGCAATGAATAAGTTGTGGTGAATTTCATATGCGGTTCAAAATCGATTGAAAATCTAATTGATAGAATTGAAAACGAAAGGAACACGAATAGAAATTTAAAGAATTGAGATAGCTTAGATAATGACATTTATCGATGATTTTGACTGTTGTATTATATGAATGAAGATTATATGTTGAAAAGGATCGTAGCTATGTAAATTGATAAAATGATGGAATTTAGGATTGAAGCAAATTTATTTGTCCGGGAGTACTTATATCATTCGATAGACTAAGACTAGTTATTCTATCAGCAATGACGAATAAATTTTTTCTACATATTACATCGAAGTTATATTTTGAGACTGATTTAAATTGCAAACAATAAATTGAATATTGTTCATAGGGTAGAATATTGAAACGAGAATTCAGATCATAAAATGTAAGAAGAATATCAATACCATTGAAATAATAGAATATATCAAAAAAATATCATCGGGTAATAATTCGAATTTCATCTTAATTGATTCAAATGTCTGTAGAAATTAGCAGAAAACAATGTTTCATACATAACATATATATATATATAGAGACAAGCAATGATGTTTTACTGCTTTGTTTTCTCCTGTGCTATATTGTTCCATGCATGTATATCATTCATCGGTATGACTGATCACAGAAAATGTCGATAGTATCCACCAGCTTAGCGTAATTCGTTCCAACTGATAGCCTAAAATATAATAAAATGCTTAGTCGATTCTGTGTGCTGATCTTGTCTTGATTAAAAATTAGAAACTGGAGCAAAAACTATGAAAGAGAACGGATCGAGAATTTCTCGTTTGTTTTTTTATATTATGAGCCAGTACTCATTTCACTAACATTGGTTACATATTTTGAAATGAATCAGATTCATGATGCAGTTTCTTGTTTAAATATATCTATCGTTGGCTGGGTGTCGATGTAAGTATCGACTTTCGTTCACTATCCTCATACAGTCGCCCACACTCACACTCATACTCTCTCAGAAACAGTTTTGACTTCTCTTTGTATTATTCGTCGAGCATAGTTCATACAGAGTTATATTTTGACATAGCTATCGGTTAATAGATAAATAGTTCAAGATGTATAGCAAAATCAATTCTCAGGTATTGGCTTAAATGTTTCGGTCAAAGCATAAAGAGTGCTCTTATGTAGTTTTTAATACACAAATTACGATTAAAATATGATCAGTGAATTTTTAATGTTGCCCAGTTTTTTCGAAAATGAAAATAATGATTCGAGAAGTCGCTTTAAGCAATTACTATCTTTGCATCAGTATATATTTAACATTTGGGTATTTGGTTAGGATGATATGTTACATTTTCGTCCAGAGCATAAAAGTATTTTCTTTGCTTCAAATCTAGCCATATTCATATACTTCAAGATGAGTATCCTCCATTCAATTGTATCAATAAGTATTCTAATGCTTACAGGGCATGTGCTGATCGAATTCATCGTATTTTTTTTTCTTTTCTTCCACATCAATTAATATTCACTTAAGAATCCTGGACGATGAATAAGCAGCATGCACTCCTACTGACATTATAAATAGAAAAACTGAGATATAAATTCTTTGGTTTTAGTTCTCCCGAGCGTATATTCAAACATACATCGATTAAAAAGAGGCATAATACGATGTCGATTCGTTTCTTCGTTTTTACTCTGCTACTGGTGACAGCCATATTTGCCCCTGTCGAAGCAGAAAATGCCATTAGATCGTATGTGTTCGAAAAAGACTTGGTCAATCTAGTTAAGGCTGGCGAATTTTCAATTTATGATCCCACGGGAAAACAAATTCAATATCGTGTGGAATCTAAACTGAAATTTTTGCAGAGTGTGGAAGTTATTGCTTATCCGTCGAAACAAGTCGTCGCTAAGCTGAACAAAAAATTTCATATGCTTACCTATAAAGCGACAATTTCTGTTCTGGATTCTCGTTCCAATCAATGGATAGATGGAAGAATTTACGAGAAATTGGGGCATCCTTTCATGATTGAATGGAATGGGCAAACCGTGAGGATGGAGCACAATTATTTTTCTTTAACAATGCGATTCCGTGATGAAAATGACGGTACTCTTTTGGCTGAATATGACAAGAAACTCATTTCGCTGATTTGGGCAAACAAATATGAACTAAAGGTGTTCTCCGATAAGTTACCCGATGCAATCTATTTTTTGGGACTCGTCGCAAGGGATCACAAAGTATCACAAGCAGCTAAAAGTTAGAGTGGCTAGAAAAAAATAAATATGAGAAAATTCCATAATACTTGTACAGTTTGCCAGATAAATGAAAAACTCAAACTTTCCAGAATAAAAACTTGATTCGACCATTGGATAGGTTATAGGTATAAGCTTACCGTGTGAGTTTTGCTGTGTTAGTCAGTGCAAGTGTGGGTGTGAGTGTGAACGTCTAGTGAAGACACCTGTGACCGCACTTCCACCGACACACAAACCCATACATACACATATTTGGACCGCCCTCAACATTCACACCCTAATTCAACGAGTTTTGTCACTTTCTTACAAACTTCCCTTTTTCGATTAAGCTGTGTTTTTTTATTGCTAATAATTTTCTTTAAATAGCATGTTTCTTTGGTGAAAATAGTTCTTTTCAAACATTGTTAATTATTCGGTTTATATAATGTGTTCAGATGATGATATTGTTTTTGAGTCTTTTTTCCCAATTATGTCGTACACCGCTTCGATATTATTGTAAATAGCAATCACATTCTTATGATTAGAAGACAGAGTTTGTTGACGTATGTCAAGTGCTTTCTTATAGGATGAAAGTGCTTTGTAATACTCTTTAATCATGAAATAAAGACTACCAATATTGTTGTAAGCGGATGACAAATTTGAATGATCAAAATCTTGTATTTTTTCAAGAATTTCAATCGTTTTCTCAAAATACGTTAATGCTTTAGAATAGTCTCGGGCTTTGTAATATGCCGAGCCCATGTTGTTATATAATGTGGTTAAATCACCATAATATGTTGGAGGTAACTTCTCAGCAATTTCAATTGCTTTTTCGAGAAAAGATATTGCTTTGGAATGTTCATTGAGATCTTGATATATCAAATGAATATAATTATAAGATTGAATTGAGTCAACACTGTCTGAAGACAATTTTGTTTGATGAATTTCAAGTACTTTTCCAAAAAAGTCCAATGCTTTCAAGTTCTCTCCTAAACCAAAATTGACAACAGCAATATTTTTGTACAAAGACTTTAAATCACCATGACCTGGAGAGAGTATTTCTTGTCTTATCCCAAGTGCTTTTTCATAAAACAACAGTGATTCTCGATATTCACCCATTTTCTCAAGCACTGAGCCAATGTTGTGATAGGAAGAAGCTAAATCAAGATGATTTTCAGGGAAAATTTTTTTGCGCATTTCAAGCGCTGTCTCGAGAAACTGTTGTGCTTTTACATAGTCAGCCATTTTGGCATAAACTACACCGATTTTATTGTATGCAATAGCCAATTTGAAATCATTTTGAGGAGACGTTTTCTTGAGAATTTCAAGTTCTTTTTCATAGAATGATATTGCTTCATCGTAATGACTCATTTCACCGTACGCTGTGCCAATATTATTATAGGAAGTAGCTAACAAAGTATGATCTCGAGGCAGGCTTTTCTGACCAATGTGAATGGCTTTTTCAAAAGAACGAACTGCTTTCATATATTCACCCATCATATGATATATTCCTCCAATATTATTATATGAAGATGCTAGTTCAGGATGATATGGAGGAAGTGAATTTTGCCGTAATGCAAATGCTTTTTCAAAAAATGAAAGTGCCTTTTGGTATTCTTGCAATTTGTTATATGTTGTCCCCATGTTGTCATAACACGTTGCCATCGGTAAAATACAAGACGGCAATGAATTTTGAAAGATTGGAAGTGCTTTTTCACACAAAGAAAGAGCTTTTGAAGTTTGCCCGATTTCACAATAAACTAAAGCCATATTGCTATATAATTGAGCAAAATGGAAATGATCGTCAGCGCCTATTTTTTTTTGAATTTCAAATGATTTCTCGAAAAATGTAAGTGCTTTCGGATACTCTTCAATTTGGATGTATATCGAACCCATATTATTATAACATTGAGCTAAGTCCCGATGGTTTGAAGGTAAGAGGTTTTGATATATTTCAAGTTCTTGTTGGCAACAAGTGAGTGCTTTGAGAAACTGGCCCATATTGTAATAGACTAAACTTATTCGGTTATATGAAGTAGTTAATTCGTGATAATTTCTACGAATATTACGATTGTAAATGTCAAGTGCTTTTTCATGGAAGGTTAATGCTTCTGAGTAGTTGCCCATATTATTATATAATGAACCGATCGTGTTGTACGAAGTAGCTAAATCAATGTGATATGGTGGAAGTAGTTGTTGACGCATTTCAATCGCTTTCTGTAAAAATTTAAGTGATTTCCAATATTCACTGATTGTATTGTAGACAGCACCGATGCTGTGATAAAGTTCAGCAATATTAGGATGATTTAAAGGATAAATGCTTTGGTAGATTTCAAGAGTTTTTTTAAAAAATGAAAGGGATTTTGTATAGTCCCCCATATTGTGACATACAAAACCCATACCATTATACGATCTAGCGACGTATGGATGATTTTCAGAGAGATTTCGTTTTAAAATTTCAATCGCTTTTTCGTGAAGAGAAAGTGAAATCGAGTATTCACTCATCTTATCGTATGTCACAGCCATATTGCAGTAAGCAAGGGCCAACTCTGGATGATTCGCAAAACATTTATTTTCATAAATATCGATCGCATTGCGATAAAAAACTAATGCTTTCGAATAATCGCCATTAATATCATACATCGAAGCTATATTACTGTACGAAGATGCCAAATCTGGATGATCTGCTGGAAGTGTTTTTTTTCGAATCTCAAGTCCTTTGTTTAAAAATGAAAGTGCTTTCGGTTGTTCTCCTATTGCATTATAAATCCAAGCAATATTACTGTATAGAGAACCCATAGAAGGATGAGTTTCCGTAAATGATTTTTGACGCATTCCTAATACTTTCTCGAGCATGAACAACGCTTTTGAATATTCTCCCAATTTGCCATGTACGAGTCCAATATTACTATAAGCAGTAGACAAATTAGGATGATCTGATGTAAGTGTTTCTTCAAAGATCTCAACTGCTCTTTGATAAAACGTAAGTGCTTTTGTATATTCGCCCATGCTGTCATACATTGACCCCATGTTATTATATGATACAGATAAATCTGGATGACTTAAATGCAATGTCTTTTGACGAATTTCAAGTGCTTTTTCGAAAAATGACAATGCTTTTGAATTTTCTCCTGTTGCCTTAAAGGTTGAACCCATATTATCATAGGAAAGAGCCAAATAGGGATGATTTTGAGGAAAGATATTTAAACGTATTTCAAGTGTTTTTTCATAGAAAAAAAGAGCTTTTGAATATTCGCCCAAACTTGAATACACATTAGCGATATTATTGTATGATGTAGCCAAATCAGAATGATTTTCATCGAATATTTCTTTTAAAATTTCGATTGCTTTTTCTTGTGAAGAAAGTGCTTTTGAATAATCACCTAGATCTTGTTGTATTAAGCCCATGTTATTGTAGGATTGAGCAATTTCAGGATGATTTCGAGGAAGAGTTTTTTCGCGTATATCAAGTATTTTTATATGATATGACAATGCTTGTTCATAGTCTCCTTTGAAATGATGTATCGAAGCAATATTACTATAGGCAGCAACAAAATCAGGATGATTTGGAGGGAGTAGTTTTTCAACAATGTCTATTGCTTTTTCCGCATATGAAAAGGCTTTTGAATATTCTCCCATGCATCGATATATCGAACCAATATTGCTGTAACAAGTAGCTAGAGCTCTTAGATTTGGAGAATTGTTTTGCTTAATGATCTCAATTGCTCGTTGGAAACATTTGAGTGCTTTGTCACTTTCACCCATCTTATTATACATATAACCAATCTGAACTTGGAAATAAACAAAATCTGCATGTTTGGAATGAAGTGAGTTTTTCATAAGGTTTTCAACGTTTGTATTATATGAAATTGCTTCTGAATAATTACCTTCATTATATTTTATATGTCCAAGTTGATGATTAACAATTATTTTCTCTTGTATACTAGCTTCTTGTTCAAGTACTGCTTTGTATACTTGTTCGGCATTATCAAAAGCTCCTAATCTAATTAAAAACATTCCCAATCGACTCCAATCAGTAGATCCTTCGAATATTTCTTTTCGCATTGTTGTTGTGAGAGCATTAAGTTGTTTATCATTGTCAGCCGTCAATATAAGTTTTACATTCCAAAATCGATTGTTATCATCAATGGAAAGAATATCACCAATTCGAAAAATACTATGCATTGAAAATAGGAGTTCTTTTTCCGACTCTTGATAATAACTAACATTGTCAAGAAATGCAAAAGAAGGAGATAAAATTGATGTATCGACAGTTATTTCAAAGAAAATAGCTATCGAATCTGGACCACTTTGAGTGCTTTCAGCAAACATAAAAGAGACATCTTTATCACTACTTGTCGATAAGAAATTGTTGAATGATATTAAACCGCCTCTTGCTTTCATTAGCTTTTCAAAATCTAATTTTGACATACCTTGACCTCGATATACAGTTATTAATTCGTCTTGATTAGCACTGAATTGTTTCGAATGAAGTTGTTCAATTTGTCGATAAAGATCTTGGACAAAGAAACCCATTTTAATAATTGTATCAACTTCTTGAGTGCGTAGAGCACGATTGAGTAATGGGCATAGAAAAGAATCAGAAGTATACCACCATATAGGTGAATAGTTACGATATTCACATTCGAATTTATTGATATTATTCAATGAACCATATTTAATATTACGACAATGCGTAGCAAAATTCTCAATCGATTTCTCATCATATTTCATTTCAATTAGAATATCTTTCAGTATTTGTGTGTACATGAATGATTGATCGAGTTGATCTAAATTTAGATTTGATTCTTTATCCAATGAAATAAAACTAATGGTGTCTAAAACTCGTTCATGTTGTTGTGCAGTTTGTTTAATTAAATCAACAATGGAAACAATTTGTGTGAAAGTATCTTTCACTTTAGTCCATGACTCATGCATAGTATTAGTTTTGCAAAATATAAAAATTGAATCAAGTTGAGGTATATCGTGAATGAATGGGATGATATATTGATCAACATCATTGGATAAAATTAAAAATACCTTTTCATATTCGACATCAGTGAGAAAATCCACACAATCATCAGCATTTTGGAACATATTAATGATATTCACAATACTTTGTAAATTTATCATTAAATTTTGACAGTCACTACTCATTTCCACAATAGTTGAATCAAGCCAGACAAGAATAAAATTTCCTATTAAATCAGTGTTGATCAGTCGATGTCGCTGTGATGGAATTTTACGATTACATTGATCTGTTGAAACTGTTAAAGATGATCTTATGATAGCATTTTTATTATCGAATGAATTTTGCGTCGATTCACTATGCGTTTCAGTAATGACATTGTCGATTTCTGTTGTAATTTTATCTGTACCCTTTAAAAATTGTTGTTCATTATGTCTACTATAATTTGAGCAAGATGAAGAACAAAGTTTTAATGAAGACGGCAGAATAAATGTTACTTACATACACTTCATTCCATTCGTTTCTTTTCTGGTAATTTCCCTTTCATCCATAAGTTTTTTTATTAATTTGATAATCGAGAGCTGTTGACTTGTAGAGCAAACTTTTAAATGCAAGTAATTAATTTGTAGTTACCAGCACAGTCATTATAGATTAGTTCGGATGGGTCGCGTTCACTTCAAAGATATCTTGAATGTCTCAGAAATAGGATTTTTTTGTTATGTTTTTGACAGTAATAGACTGAAGTGAACAAGTTGCTTCACTTTCTCATTTACAGTATAGGGAGATTAGATGTTAACATAAACACCTCTTACATCTTTTTCAAGCGGAAAAAAGCTAACTGCAATCAGGAATTTTCTGAAACAGATCTTTAAAAAATACGGCAGTTTTGTATCATCGATGCCATTATTTTGTCGTCTCGATGTTAGTGGAGGGAAGTTGAGGTTACAGGGCAGTTACATTATCGGGTGATGAGTAAGAGGAAAGGAGATGCGTCAAATTACTACTTTGACATCTCAAAAACTCAGGCACAAATTTTATTCGCGCAGGTCGAAAAATCTGACGTAACATCTTACAATCCGAACGAGATCTTACATGCATTTTATTTTCACTACCAACTTATAGTGATATTTTAAGGAGGTATTAGTTTAATTAAAATATTACCATGATATTTCTAAACGTAGCAGAACCTTTCAAGAATCTTCTGATACGATTTAGTGTAAGAATTCTTAGACGACTATTTTGTGTACGATTTTCGTGTGATCTTATCAGATCAGATATGAGCAAACGTACGATTCTTATAAGATCTTGCTATTCGATTTTTCGATCTGGGCTTACAAAAATCTTACGCATCTTATGAAATCTTACAGTAAGATCATAAAGCTTTCTCATCTTGCAAAAATCATACAAGAATCTTACGAAATCTGATAAAATTTTTCTATAAGATCTTACATTAAGAATTCAACTTTTCCTCCTTGATATTCTTATATATTCATGAGCGTGGCTCTCTGCTCGAGCTTCGTTGTCGAAAAAATGATTTTTGTGTATAAAAAATACTAAAAAAAAAACCATAATTTACACACTTTTTTCTCGACTACCAAATAATTATAAGAAGAAAATATAGGCAAATGAACTACAATCAGAGTCGATTATGTGAAATAAATAGCCAAATCTATTGAGTTAAAAATGAAATCGAAATTCCACACTTTCCATTGTCTGCATAGCTTAACGGCATTTAACAAAAAAAATAGTAATATCTCCCATAGGCTGATCATCCGTTGGGGCCGACGCTAAAGGGTTCACAAACAGCAAGGTTCTTTCGGCTTTTCTTTTTACGGACGGCGGTACCTACACCCGTTCCATCCAATGCTTCCCCCGTTTATGAATTTCGGGTTGACAGTCAACATATAAATCACAAGAGTATAACATCTATGTTGGGGCTGTGGTTTTTACTCTTCGTATTGACTAGGGATGTAATCGACACGTTATCGAAAGAGTCATCCGAACCAACTAGCTGTTAGTGACTTGTTCAGAGTTATTCCATGGAAATTGCTACTGAGATTTGAACACAGTATATTGTGGATACGTCTCGACCACGTAACTACGCAACCATGGTGGCTATTTACAAATGGGAGCATGAATATCGTATAGCATGAGAGTTGAGAATACAAAAATTTCCCTTCTGATTCCCAGAACTGTTCAAAATTGAATTGGTGCATTCATAACGAGTAGTGTTTTATGCGAGCGTTAATAATAAGCAACAAGCATAAATCGGAAATCACAGCATTTGAAACGAGTTATAACTTGAAAATGCTGCTGAAGTCATTGCTTAGAAAAAAAATTTGTCAAAATGGTCACTACACGTCTTGAATGGTGAACTTTGGATGCTATACGTACGGACTCTGTTTTACTCGAGCTTTTAAAACATTTTGGGAACTAATAATTTGCTCATGGTTCTACGTTTCATGGAACGAACCAAATATTTTGTAGAAGTTTAAGTAACATCTCTCATATTGACATAAATTGTAATTGCAAGGTAACATAGACAGCAAATTACGTTTTGAAAAACACATGTTCTATTTATTACGCAGTAATAATTTGCACGTTGTTCATGTCTGTATCAAATGAATTCATTATTTCGCAGACGAATCATTAATTTTTCTGCTTTGAGCGTCAAACATTATTTCATGATAATTGATGAAACAACATGTTAAGTATATCAAATATGGTGTGAAATTATAATTTATTCATTTTTCTGCTTTTTATTGATCAGACTCACTATTTGGTAAATTTGTTGTCGACTCTTTTGATTCTTTTGAAAAGAGGAAAAGGTGTACATGTAAGAGCTTCACTTTATGAAAAGACAAGAAATATTCACTGCCCAAGTTGAATGTCCACGGTCGAAACGATCCTTTACGGAGATAGATAGAGGTAAACACCTGCCGTAAATGAACTACGTGTACGAAGATTGTATAGGAAGGAAAACGTTGTGAAACGAACTCTGCATACGGACGTCCTAAAAACAGACGGAGCTATACGACCATCGTTTAGGCTGGCATGTCACTATATACTATCTCACGCTGTCGTATACGATCGTAGTCTGAAATTCATCTTTTCTTTTATATTTTGCTTTAAAATAGATGTATAAGAATATTCAATGTGACTATTCATGATACAGTTTTCTGCTTCTGAAATCTATGCGACAAAGGTAAATTAGTTTTTAAAATACGGAAAATATATAGAATGAATGAAATCTTTTTCTCCTGCATTAAGTTCGAACGCTATCTTTATGTTACTGGAGGAACGACACAAACAGACCATCAGTGAAGAGAAGGAAACAATATATTTTACTCGTACATTCTTCATCGACTTTTGTAAAAGAGAGACAATGATGAAGGAAAGAAAAAAAATACATGTATAAATATGCGTGTTCTTCACGTCGTTCATTATTCTATTTTATCATATAAAGATACAGATAGTAATTATATCTTATTTGATTGATCAGATATATGTTTATAAATACAATTAAGTCAAATGTCGATGGTATATTCTCTTAAATATTTCATGATATATTCTAAAGCATTTTTAACTATGAACGCACACGATGTAGCATAATTCTTAATCTGATTACTGAAGTTGATGTGTGGGTGATAAGACTACATATACCCGTACAGACTACAAAACCCAACCACCAAGTTGCCCACACGCTCAGCCACACCCACACCCATACCTTGATCACTACGATCAATGACATTCCAAATATTTTCATCCAGTAGTAACTGCTAGATTTAGAATACTACGGTTCCAATAGGAAACAACACATTGTAGAATAATTATACGATGAATAAACAGACATAGAAACATAAATGAAAGTATAAATAATGATGTCATAATTAAGCAAATAAACGACTGAAATAATTTTATTAGGAGCTTCAGATGAATTGTCAATATGTTTTGGATCATAACTATAGTCTATGCAGAAAAAAGATACTGATCCATCGTCTTCATTTTACAATGGATAATTGATTCAATAACTCTCTTCTTCAAGTTAAGCTGAACGTAATTAAATTAAAGATCATGCAGTTACTCTTTCTCATTAAAAACGACACTTCAAGCTTAACTCGATGTAGAACATGTGGACTAAATTATAGAGATTCATCTTATAATGCCAATTATCTTTCAGTATGACCATTGTTGCATTTCGAGAATAGCTGCAAGAAATAAGAATCAAAAAAAGTTGCTTTTCTATGTTTAACAAAAGTTTTTTCTTTCTACAAAGCCAAAATGTTTAGCTATCTGTTCATCCAAGTTTAATCTACAATCCTTTAACATCCTTTTCTATAAAAAATTTCATTTGAAGAACTTTTAAAGTACTCATATATTTGCACTCCAATGAAGCTTTTATTTTACGTTTACACCTTACGCTTGATTACAAGTATTCCTTCTTGTTTTTTTTCGAAGTAATTTCATTACAAGTACACAACAACATCAACAAGAAAAAAAGAACAGGACGAAAATTATTTCATCGCAATATCGTTGCTGGATCCTTTGTGAACATCAAATGTAAATTTAGAATAAAGAATATAGTTATGTGTACCAGCAGACGATGCAGTAAAATCAAGTACAACTTGAGCTTTTTCTAATGTAACATGAAAATTAACTGCACTACCCAATGCAGTATCATCTTTATCAGGTATTTCATATGATACTTCATTATTTGGATGTTTCATGAATACGATCATATAATTGTTTTAACAAAAAGACAGTTTATATTTTAAACTTATTTTCCAATAGATTATGACCGAACAAAAGTGCATTTAAAAAACATTCGTAATTTTCGGATTCATTTGAAAACGGTTATACCATGTAGAAAAGTACTTCCTGATATTATTTACTTGTTTTATGTTTGTGAATAGCATCGATTTATCATCAGTCCACCATTCTCATTTGAGTCAATGCCTTCCGATGCTCTCATCATAAGGATATAAGTTCAAAAATTTCGTTGTGAACTTCAGATTTCTGTTACGTGCTAAGTCGTTCAGATGAGCTCTATTTCTCATGTAATAAATTCAATATTCCTTCCATCTTCCTTAATTTCTCACCTAACCTGTTAATCGCATCGATTGTTAAATGAAAATTTTTTTATCCGTTTCTCGTAACAAACATAAAGACAAGTAATATCCGAGAAAAAGATTGGCTCGAGATAATTATTCAATGACTTGTACTCGACCCAAAAGTCCTAATCATTTTATCATTGCGTTCGATCTGTTTCAAACCATCTGTATTTAATTGGCACAATATGAAGACTTGGATGAATTCAAAATCCAACTCCATCGCCTTTTTCAAATTATAAACAGCTACGCTGTTCCTATGTATATGCAATGCAACACTCATCAGCAAGATGAATGACTATTGTCAAATACAATAAAACTTGGTGCAAAACGAAAAAGAAAAACTTATACAATTTATCTGCCTATTCAATTCAGTATGCAAAAATATGATGAAACGAAATTTATTTTCTTCAAATAATAGAAAAAAAACAATATTTTTTATCTTTATTTAAGAGTTAAACTTTTTCTCTTTCACTTTACAAGTAATGGATAATGTATTTTTGCACAAGGAAAATATTCTTTTAAACACTTATTTATATATTTAGTTTGACCACCTAGATATAATTCATTTATTTTGGCACAATTCACTCGTGTAGCATCCCTTGTGAAATTGTGTGTTACTCGTTGTAAGGATTTATAATTGATATAAAGATCAATGTTATTTTTCAAATACGTTTTAGTATCAAATAGAAATTGTTCTATATAATCATCATGTGCTTGCCTAATGGCAAGGTCAATAAGAAAAGGAAACTCAATAACAGATAAGTTTTGATTAGTATTGTTTAATTCATAACATTGTTTTCGGTGTTGTGACTGATGGTTAATCAAAGTTAATTGTTGTATAGATGGAAATGATTGAACAATTCGAAGAAAAAATTCATGTTCAAAAGGATGTTCATCGTACAATGACACAACACGAACATATTTGAATAATCCTCCAGGAAAATTATTTGTAATCGTGTTATAATATTCCATTAGAAATGGATACGAGTAAATATGGCATCGACCTTCTCGACCCTCTGGAAAATAATCAACATAAGAAGCTATTTCATTTGGAAAGTCAATGAATGTACGTTGAATATCCTCCATCGATGACAAATTCAATTTATTACAAGCAATCATGAACGAGGTAATGTGAAATGTAAATTGATTTAATCGTGTCATAGAATTAATAATGTTTTTCTTCAAATGGTTTCCATCAATAAATGTTTTATCGACATTAGCTATAAAATACAAGCGAAGTTGTTCTAGATTTAACATCCGACTGAGAAGTGGGAGGATTGTTTCATTATAATAATATGTTTCGAAATCGGAAGACAGCGAAAAATACTTTAGATTTGGTAAATTATTCTAAAAAACAAGATTTATTTTATTATTTGACAACATAGAAGTTTCTCTTGTGAAATTTACTTGATTCTTATTTTCATTTGGACAACGAATATGAATCAAATCAACATGAAGCATCTGAAGTTGATTAAAACGGCCATCGAGAAGACGAAGACAATCATCAAAACAATGTACTTTAACATTCAATTTGAGAAGAGTTGAAGAACGAAAATTACGACTTAGTGAATCATCAAAACATAATCGAAGACAATTTTTGTATGATGATTCATGTAATACTAGAGCATGTAGACGGGTGAACACAGTCATGATGGAACCAAATATGTTTGCCACTGATGACAGCAACTCGTCGTAATCCTTAAAATTCTTTTCAATTGCAATAAAAAGTGTTTTTATCTGATTTTCAAAAATACCAGATGAAAGAGTCTGATCTAAATATATAGAAAAATATTAGTAAGTATAAAAACTATGAAATAAATATGAATATATTCGATGCTGTAGCCTTCAATATATATTTCATTTGTTTAGAATAAAAATCAGTCAATAAAAATATCTTACCAGCAAATAGACATCGAATTGATTCTTCGTCAACATTATGAAGGCCGAGAACATGCAAATTAGGATAAGCGGCAGCACGTAAAACATGTTTCATCGATGATGATTCAAGATCAAGCCATATGATTCGATCATGAATTTTTGGTATTTGTAAACACAATCGATCAAGTATTATATCAGAAGAAAATACACTGATAAAATTATGTAATAACCATTGGACAAAAGTCAAACGACTTGTAAAAATTGAATCATGAATAATTTTATTTATCCGTTGATTAACACCTTGTAAAGAATAAAGTACTTCAATGTTATTCAATTTTTTGAAAATAATCATAAGAATTTCAGTAGGTAAATCGTTCAATTCAACACACGAGTTGAAGGTGTTGATTCTGATTTATCTATTTTTTTCAACTTATGAAAGGTCAATATTTATATTCATATACTCTCATCCCTTCTATTTGACTGATGTCGTCGATACAGACAAAGATGCATTGTTCTAAAGATGGAATGAGGATGTGTTATTTTTTATTTTTCTTCCGTTCTGCAATATTTCATGTATGATAAGAAGTGATGCAATTTATTTTTCGTTTAGAGGCATGTCCATTGTTCAACTGACATTGAATCAAAATTAATTCGATACCTGGTTTACAGATTAATGTTACGTGAGTGCCACTTATAGTTTTCGAAATAAAGCAAATTCTGTCAAATACAATATATTTCCTGTATGAAGTTTCTTTTTATAGTATTTAATGAGTAATAGGTGTAATAAGCAATGTGATTGACGAGAACCTAATTTTCAATAAACAACTTACGTTTTGATAATACAACCGAAACAAATATCTAATAGACGAATAAATTAGTTTATTTAACTCTGAATAATAAATTTTATTCATAAAATGTAAATTTAAACTTCAACTAGCATAATCTTCATGCTAATAACGTACTAGAGAGATCTTTTTGTGTACTCAAAAAGTGAGTACCAGAGCTCCGCGGGACGCGGGACGAGACGGGACAGTAAAAATGAAAAGATGGCGGGACGGAGCGGGACAGAACTTATTCCTCTCGGGACGGGACGGGACCAGATCAATTAAAT